>VZSE01003232.1:0-33546 GCA_013398275.1 Promerops cafer | reverse complement strand
GAGGGCGTGGGCACGGAGCTGCGGCCGAGCGGCCAGGCTGCGGCTTCGGCACGGCGACACGGGCGACAGCGGGGCAGAGCCGGGCATCTCCCGGGGCTCCTGGGCGCTGCTCGGCCACCCTGGGGATAGCGCGGGGAGCGGGGACAGCGCGGGGAGCGGGGACAGCGCAGGGGGCGGGGACAGCGCAGGGGACAGCGCAAGGAGCTGGGACAGCGTAGGGGACAGAGCAGGGGACAGCGCAGGGGACAGCGCAAGGAACAGCGCAAGGGACAGCACAGGGGGCAGGGACAGCGCAGGGAGCGGGGACAGCGCAGGGAGCGGGGACAGCGCAGGGGACAGCGCAGGGGGCAGGGACAGCGCAGGGATGCTCCTGCGGTGGCTGCGCACAGACACGGCGCCGTACCCGGGGCCGGGCAGCTGCGCTGAAATATTCATGCCAAGCTGGCTTTGAAGGCAGCAGGATTTCTTGGAAGCTCGCTGCGCCTCCTAAATGGAGCTGTCTGCTCGGCACGGCTGCCTGGGCACGCCGGGGACACGCCGGGAGGCAGGAGCGCTGCCACCTCTGCCAGGGGACGTTCCCACAGTGTCCGAGGGTGAGGAGCCTGGCCCACGCTGCTGGCGTCCCACAGGGACAGGGGCCGGCCCTCGGGGACAGTGCAGTGCCACAGTCCCATGGCAGGGGTGCTCTGGGAGCAGCTGGTCCCAAGTTAGGATGGGCCGTGAAGGGACAGCAGTGTCCCTGCACAGGGCGATGCACAGGGAGGTGACAGGTGACAGGGAGGTGTTGGGGGCAGAATTCCCCCACAGGTGACCCTGGAGATGTTGTGGTGGTGGCTGCAGGGTGAGGGACAGTGGCTGTGACATTCCAGGAGCTGCCTCCTGCACCGTGTCCTGGAGTTTGGGGTGGGAGCTGGGGCTGAGCCCCCTCCCCTCCAGGGGGCTGCGACCCCCCCAGCACAGGGCTGGTGCTTGCCCTGGACCTCTCAGCTCCACGGCCTGCTCCAGGGGTGGGGCTGCAGCTGTGGGTGCGCCCTGGGGAAGGGGACACTGGGGATTTGGGATTTGTCACATCCCCCATGCGCCCTGATGGCCCCACTGGCCCTGGGCTGCCCCACACACAAATATCCCTGGTTTTTCTGAAGTGCTGGGATCTTTTGGCCCCCTGACACCTGGCATACACGGGTAGGGTGGCACTTAGTGGCACAATGACAGAAACCTGCCCTCTCTCCAGGTCAGAAAGGCCTGGGTGCTGTCTGTGCACAGCTCCTGTTCTTCCCACCACCACACATCCCAAATCCCTCTGTAATTTGCTGTCCCTCAGGCCACTCCCTATTACTGCTCTCCAAACGTCTCTCTCCCAGTCTCCATGGTGTTAAATTATATTTCCCCAGCTGGATTACTTTGCATTTGTTCAGAATGAATTTCATTTGGCTATTTCCTTCCTAGGCCTGACCCTTCTTTCCCAGTGCATTATCTTTTAGCTCTTTGTCCTCACCAGGATTTGCAGCACCTTCCCATTTCATATCCTCTGCAAATTTAATTAACAGGCTCTTTACCCTCCCTCTTTCAGATCAAATGAAGATGTTAAAGGAGAGCAGACCTGGCACAGATCTCACCACTAACCACTAACAACAATACAAGTACCTTGCACTTAAATTATGCACTTTCCATCAGAAGATTTCAAGGGCCTGTGCTGCAGAAGGATAATTATTAAAGCCGGGAACTCCACTCCGCTGAGGAATTTAATATTTGAGGTCTGCCTCAGGGCATGTGTCTTGTTGACTGTTGTGTTACCACTGGCCTTGACAGGCCTGGGATCGATGGCCCTGCGGTGCTGTTGTCCCTGTCCCTGTCCCTTTCCCTGTCCCTGTCCCTGTCCCTGTCCCTGTCCCTGTCCCTGTCCCGCTGCTCTGGCCCCACAGAGCTCCCTGGATGAGGGACCCCCAGCAGGACCCCCAAGCAGTGACCTGGCACTGGTTCAGCAGTGTCACCTGCTGTGGTGCCAGGAAATGCCCTGAGGAAATGCTGAAATTTGGCTGAATTGGGAAATCGGGGGTGCTTCAGCCTTGGCCTGGTCGTGGGATGGGGCCAGAGGGGCCGTGGACAGGGTGGGGGCACACGGGCTGTGCTTCCCCGGCCCTTGGGCCACGGGAAGAGGAACTCCCAGGGCTCCTGGAGCTCGAGCAGGGCCAGCTCCTGCTGGGAATCTCTGCCCTGGGCATGAGCAGTGCCCCCAGATCAGGGCTGAGTTCTCAGGGTGGGGCAAGCCCACCTTGTTTTCCCTTCAGCACGGACTGGAGACTTCCCCTGCCCTCCCCTGCACTCTGCATGGCGATCACAGGCTGGATCTTCCCATGGGAATGGAGGGTGGCCCGCCCCCAAAAGCCTCTCTAAAATCCTGCTTTTGCTTCATTTTAATGGTGACACAGACTGTGGGACAGCTGCAGCATAAAAGGGATGTGCAGGACAGAGTTCTTCACACAGCAGTGGCCTCTCTTTTTTCCTGTTTTCCAACATTTAACAGCTGAATGTTCTCCTCGTGTCAGTGTTACCTGCATGATGAATAATGCACACTGCTCCTGCTCTGTGTGACTGTGTTCCCAAATCCCAGCTGCATTCTGTGTCTGCACACAAGCCTCCAACCAAATCTGCTGCTGGCAGCTCCTCCAGGGCCACCACCGTGGCCACAGCATCCTGGTGGGAGTGTGCCCTAAAAAGGGGATTTTCTGGGCTCACTGCTCCAACTTCCTCAATAAAAATTGCCCTCCCACCACAGGAACTGAGTGTACAAGCTGCTGAAAGGAAAATCCCGTGGATACAGGGGTGCAGAGAGGATTCAGCATCCCTGTAGAGTCTCTCCCTAAGGCTGGACAGTGGGGCTGGAAAAACCTGGCTCTTGGAAAGTTCTTATTTGTGCCTTCCTGGTAATGCTCCCAAAGTCCCCTGTGCTCCAGGCTCCTACCTTGCAGGAGGAATTCTGTTATTCCCTGGCTGTGCAGTCCCTGAGCCTGGCATTAGTCCCTGTGGTGTTTTTCTCCCCTGATAAGTCAGCTCATATCCTTGATTTTCACAGCAATATTTCAGAGAGGCCGAGCGGGAATTCATCTGCCGTTCATAACAGAGGGAAAATAACCCCCAGTGCCATTTCAGGGGAATATTGATATGGCACTGAACAGGGGGGAGGGATTGTGAAACTCCAGCTGGAAATTGGGACTGTGAAATCCCAGCTGGAAATTGGGACTGCCCTCCCAGCACTGAGCTCTCAAATGCTCCCTGTGAAGAGCAGTGGGATTAAGAACCCAAATTCCTCACAGGATAAACCAGGAAAGAAATGAGCTGACAATGCTGGGAGCTGAATTTTTGGTGGGCCAGATTTTCCAGAGCAGCTGTGGCTGCCCCTGGATCCCTGAAGTGCCCAAGGCCAGTGGAGCAGCCTGGGACAGTGGAAGGGGTCCCTGCTCATGGCAGGGGTGGGATCAGATGGGATTTAAGAATTCCAAACCAGTCTGGGGCTCCCTGATTCTACTCCATGACCTACCCCCGGTAGTTCCTGCAGCACTGGGCTCTAACCCTAATTGAAAACTAATGAGTTAACCCTTAATCAGCAGCTCATATTCCCATTTCTCCTTTCCAGGTGGGTTTCCTTGCTCTACCACAAGCAGTTGGGACCCGTTGCTATGTTCCCTGCCTTTTGTTTAAACCAAATTTTCAGCACCCCCCAAATTTTCGCTCAGGCAGTGAATCAGCTGAGATGATGAGTGCCAGTCCCTCTAATCTTCCCCCCAATTTCCCCACCTTTTCCAGCACAATCCATTTCCTCCACGCCTGCAATCTCCACCCTCATCCGTGGCCAGGGCCACTCTGGCTCTCGTGCTGTGCTGAAGATGGGAGATAGAGCACATCAAAGTCAGGATTTTCCCCTTTTCTTGCTGTTCTCTGCACAATTTATTATCAGGGAGTTGTGCCAATCTCATGCTGCCAGGGCTGGGAAGGCGCTGCTGCTGCTGCTGCTTCGGATTAATTCAATCCAGGTAAAGTTGCCGGGGCTGTGAATTGTCCCTTTGCTGGTGCCAAGGCTGCTGGCCAGGTTATCACTCCTCGGGAGCAGCAGCAGCCAGCTCCTCCCGAGGCTGCAAAATGCACGTAAAAATATCCACTGCAGGTTTGCCTTGGAGAGGAGGGAAATTGGAAATTAGGGAGCTGGAGGGACGAGGTGGGGAGCCCCCAAAAGCAGCTCCTTGCTGGGTGAAGAGTGGCCAAGCTCAGCTCTGTGGGAATCTCTCAGATTCTCAGTGCCCTCAATTCCAGTTTGTCCTGGTAAATTATTAATCCAGCAATAAAAGCATTCCCCCTTTTCCAGGCCTCAAAGCTCCGCTCGGCGTCTCCCGTGGCCTTTATCTCCTGCTCCATCCCAGAGGAGGAATGGAGGTGATGGGATGGTCCCAGGGGAGACCAAGGGATGCATTTGTGTCCCTGAGCTGGTGTTTTCCATGTCCTGCATCCCAGGAAAAGCTGCCCAGGCACAGCTGGGTGCTGGGGCAAACCAGCAGTGAGGCCACAGCCGTGTCACTGCCAGAGGGCAGCTGGAATTTGGGAGCAGCTGGCACCCAGAGGGGCAAAGTGCCCCATGGGAATGTCACCTGGGGGGTCTGGGCTCACTCCCACACCTCCCAGTGAGGCCAAGAAATTCCCTGGATCTGAGGAGCCAAGGCTTTCTTGGCCAGGTGCAGTGAAGGCCCCCAGATCCTTTCCCTGGATCGTGTCCCTTGGACAGGCTCTGCTGGGGGAACGCTGTGGGTTGAGTGGGAACAGCAGGAGTGGGAATGGGAAACACCAGCGGGACCATGGGATGGGAGCAAGGGGAGCACGGACGGGGCTGGGAGCAGCCTGGGACGGTGGAAGGTGTCCCTGCCACGGCAGCTCCTTCCAACCCAGCCCGTTCCATCACCCCGTAATTCCGTGATCTCTGCTTGCCATTTTAAATCGCACCAAGGATTTCCCCCGCTCCCCTCCCCAAGGACGGGATCTGCAGTGACTCTGGCATCCCCTTATCCCTCGCTCGGGCAGGGATCCGGCGCTGGGTCATCGGCTGAGCCCGAAGCTCTGCGTGCGCTGCCTTTCCTCCTCCCCTCCTCCAGGTGTCCGTGTCCCTGTGCCCCTCCCTGCCCTCTGGCAGCTCAGCAGCGGCGGCTTTGCCACCCCTTTGCCGCCGCTCACCCCGCTCAGCACCGTGTCGCCGACACCGGCGCTCGCGTCACCTCCCGTCGTGGCCGCGCGTCACCTGGGCACGGGAGGAGGCAGGCAGGCGGAAAGCGCAGCAGATGTCAGCCCTCCGCGTGTTTGCAGGGGAGAACATCACCTGGCGCCACCAGAGACACGGGCAGCGCTGGGTGATCTCCTCCCGGGGAGCCAAGGAGCACCGGGAGCGTCCCCGAGCCTCGAGCCAGGAGAGGACCTCAGCATCGCCACCACCCTGGCACTCAGGAGGGAAAACACGTTTCTGCAGAGCACAAGAGCACCTGAGAGCAGAGCCCGGCCTGATCTGTGCACTCCTGGGGAGACTGAAGTGCTGCGAACCCTCCAGGCAGGGCTTGTCCCCTTTGCTGTGTCACCAGAGCTTGGGACAAGTGTCCAGCACCAGCTCGCTCTTGGATGTCTCTGTCACTCTGAGCTGCTTCTCCTGCAGGGTTTGGCTCCTGTACTCCCACCTCTGGACAGCTCTCCTGGAGCCCCTTTAGGGCTCTGAGCTCTCCCCGGAGCCTTCTCCTCTCCAGGTGAGCACCCCCAGCTCTCCCAGCCTGGCTCCAGAGCAGAGGGGCTCCAGCCCTGGGGCAGCTCTGTGGCCTCTCTGGACTCATCCAGCAGCTCCAGGTCCTTCCTGTGCTGGGACCCCAGAGCTGGAGGTGGGCTCTCACAAGGGCAGAGCAGAGGGGGACAATCCCCTGCCCTGAGCTGCTCCTCCACGAGCTGTTGGTTCTGTTCCACATCCCAGAGGGGATCCGCAGCTCTCTGGGATTCAGGAGGCGTGAGGGGCTGGGAAGGGTGGGAAGGCTGAGCTGGTGCACACCTGTAATGAGGATGATTGAAGGCTGAGTGCAGGATGATACAGAACAATATCAGTAAGTGGTTTTAGTGTCAGCAATCTTCAAACTCGCTGTCAAAGGGAACATTTAAACGATTTTCCTGCTACTCCAACGCATCCAGGTTATATTTATATCCGGAGAAAACTGGTGCTATAAATGTCAGCTTTGGAGAAGGGCTGGCTGCATCCATCAGAGCAGGAATTAGGAAGGAGGGAGGAATGATGGATCGTTGCCAGCTGACGGACTTGTCTGCAAGGAAAATCCCTGAGGCCTGATCCGTGGCAGGGAATGTCCCAGCCCAGTCCCGGTGTTTGGGACACCCTCTGTTTGTGGGGACAGCAGGAAAGGCCCTGAGCTGGCCAGAGCTTGGAGCTTGAGGTGCCTGAAGTGCTCAAAGGCAGATTTTAGCCAAACACAGGAGAACTATAAAACACGGGGAGAATCCTGTTTTGCTGGAGTGGGAATAAAAATAAAAGAGGTTGTAAAGAATCTTTGCACTGCCCACCGTCCAGGACTTCCTGCTTTCTCCTAGGCTGGTTCTCGGGGTAGTTTTGAGTGGTTTCCAGCCACCCTCTGTGGTGTCTTTTCTGTCTCCAGCCCAGCTGGGAATCTTCCCTGCCCTTCCTCACCTCACTGCCCTTGGCCTGGCACGGCCCTTTGGAAAACCCTGGTCCTGCTGCCATCCCTGCAGCTGGAGGGGGAACCTGCTCCTTCTGCATCCCAGGGCATTGGCTGCACCCTTTGGGTCTCTGCAGGAAGTTCTTGTTTGGGCTGGCAGGATTTCCCAGGTCCTGGTGGGCACTGACAGCCCCTGGTCCTAAATTATCCCCTCTGAGGAGTCTCCCTTCTCCATCCAGCTCCATCAGAGCTGGATTCCTGTTCCCCAAAAGTGGGGGAAGGCGGGAGACACCAGGGAATCTGTCAGAAAGGGAGGGAATCAGGAGCTGGAGCAGCACAGGAGGTGCAGATGTTGGGAGAGTGGAGAGGCAGCACTTGGATCTTGTTATCCCTCTGGGAAAGGCCTGGGAGCTGCTTTTGGGGGAGCCAGAGCAAGCAGAGGGTGTGAGGTGTGAGGATGTGTGGGGAGATGGGACACACGTGGGGAATTTCCAGAGCTCTCTGAATTCCTGGGATGGCTGTGGGAAGACAGGGCTTTCGGAAGGTCCTTGAGGATCTCTCAGGTAATGAGGGATGATCCTCCAGGAATTTGCTGTCCTGGAGCTGAGCCTGTTGGGAAGGACAGCCTGCAGCTCAGAGTCTGGAGACTCCTCAGTGGGAAAGCTTGGATGCTTTTGTCCCAACCCTGTGATGATTTCCTCAGGACGAGGCTCTGCAGCAAAGCCCAGAACCTGGGATTCTGTCACACCTGGAGCAGGGAGGGCACCTTTGGGAGGTGCAAACGCTGGAATTTAAGCACTGAGGGAGTTCAGGTCTCACTTTGACATCAGGAGATCAGCCCTAATGTCACCATCCCACATCTGATGTCACCATCCCACATCTGATGTCACCATCCCATGTCTGATGTCACTAGCCCACCCTGGGCTAGGGCTGCTCCAGAGCCCCGAGCCAGCACAGACCCTCCCGGGTGCCTCAGCTGCCCAAAGCATGCCATGGAATTTGCTTTTTCCCGGCAAACTTCCGGCCGTATCCCGTCCTGCAGGCCCTTTTCCAGGCGGGATGAGGTTGGAGTGAACGGCCTGTGGGATGCTGTTGCCAGTCGGACAGAAATATGATCATGTTTTCAAACATAACCCGGGCAAATTGGCCCTGGCAGGTGAAGCAGCAGCACAGGGCTCCTGCTAAATGCAAGGACTCGCTGAAATCCCGTTAATTGCTGGGTGGAAAATACAAATAAGCAAGGGAAAAACATTGACATTCCCGAGAACCTTTGGCGTATCAGCGGGAAATCGTTCCCAGCTCCGTTCACGGGTCCTGCTGACAAGTCCGGGCGCAGGGAAAGGTCAGCACTGCAGGGTGGGAGGGCACGAGGGGTTCCAGGAGCCTGTGTGTGCCCCGAACCCTCCCCCAGCTCTGCCTCCCCCATCCCTCCCTCCGTGGATGCTCTCCTGCCTCCTGCTCCGAGCCATCTGCCCCTACAAAACGCTCTGGGAACGGAGCCCAGGCAATCCCTGGAGCTGTGGGAAGGGAAAAGTGAGGGCTGGGGCAAACGGCAGCGCTGCAGGAAGTCCCCTCTGGTGAGCACCAGACTTCTGCCAGGGGGAAGCACCTCTGCCCACATCCTGGAAATGCCAGCTGGATCCTGCCTCCATCCTGGCCGTGCTGCAATGGAACAACCCCGCTCCCATCACAGCCAAACTGCCCCAGCCCATCCCCTGCTCCTTCACCCCACAAAGTGAGCGTAGGGAAATCGGGGATTGGGATCCCAGAATCCCAGAATGGTTTGAAGTGGAAAAAGCCCATCCAGTGCCACCCCTGCCATGGGCAGGGACACCTTCCACTCTCCCAGGGTGCTCCAAGTCCCGTCCAACCTGGCCTTGGACATTTCCAGGGTGATCAGCTTGAAAAAAAAGGAGGTGAAAGAGTAACTTGCTCAGTTTGGGGAATAAAACTTTGATTGTTGGTTCAGGAATTAAAGCAAAACCAGAGCCAGAGCCAGATATCAGTAAATTCAGAATAGATGGAGAGATCTAGAGGACAATTAACCCTCACACCCCAGGGCTGGGGCAAGTTCCACTTCCTGGCATCTTGAGTCCTTATTTTCCCTCAGGGAAAAACACATTTTAATTCAACGATTTGTTTGAGGGAAGGGGCAGCACCCCACAGGATGTTCTGTCAGGCCTTCAATGCTCCAGGAGGATAAAGGCAGCAACAGCTGCCCTGGGCCATGGGTGGATCATCTCTGCATTGATCTGAGCTAAAATAGTTTTAAAACCAGTTTTTGATGGCTGTTCCCCACACCTGGGCTGGCACTGCCACCTGGCAGGTGGAGCAAGAGGGAAAAGGGATCTGAGGCAGGATCTGGGTCCTGCCCGGGCCCCAGCTCTGGGCACAGGAGTTCCTCTGTGGGATTTGGGGTTGAGGCACATCCATCCTCACATGTCTTCTGCTTCCTCCTCCCAGCTCAGGACGCTTTTGGGACCTCCCTTCTGTGGTGCTGCTGAGGAGGATGGGAGAGAGGGATGGGAGAGAGGGATGGGCACAGGGATGGGGGACAGGAATGGGCACAGGGATGGGGGACAGGGATGGAGGGAAGGGATGGAGGGCAGGGATGGGCACAGGGACAGGGACAGGGATGGGCACAGGGATGGGGAACAGGAATGGAGGGCAGGGATGGAGGGCAGGGATGGGCACAGGGATGGGGACATGGATGGGCACAGGGATGGAGGGCAGGGATGGGCACAGGGATGGGCACAGGGATGGGCACAGGGATGGAGGGCAGGGATGGAGGGCAGGGATGGAGGGCAGGGATGGGCACAGGGATGGGCACAGGGATGGTCCAGGGTCAAGGGCACAGGGATGGGCACAGGGATGGAGGGCAGGGATGGAGGGCACAGGGATGGAGGGCAGGCTGGGTGCCACAGGATCTCTCTCCAACAGGGAATAGGCAAACAGACACGACGTTCCCCTCTAATCAGCCCCATCCTCCTCCAAACCTCAGCTCAAGCACCTCCCGGGCCAGGCGTCATTAGTGAGTGGTTAATCACCCTCTTGGGCTCCTCTCCATCCCATGTGCCGTTGACCCTGGGGGTTTTTAACCCACCTGTGTTCCCTGCACCCCTCGCCCTTCCCTCGGCACAGCGGCGAGCTCAGGAGAGCCCGGCTCTGCTTTCCTACAGCACCGCGGAATCCGAGACGGCACCGAGAGGGGTGAAGGATTCCTGGAGCCTGGGAACATTTGCACGGCATCAGATAGTGCTGAGGGTGGAGAGGGAGCCTTGAAACCAGACCCTGGGCACTCTCGCCTGGATTCGGTGGCTGCCAGGGTCAGGTTTCAGCAGCAAAAAGCAGAGGAATTGTCACTGTCCCTTCAGTGCTCCTGTGAAGGGGGAAGCGCCGCCCTGCCCTTCCCCAGCTCTCCGGACGCTGCCCAGGCACTGGGATGTTCCCAGCAGTGTTTCCCACACCTCCACCCTGCCGTGCTCCGCCTGTGCTTGGTTTTCGGTGTTCCCAGCCATCCCGACCGCCCCAGGGCATCCCGATCCCGGTGCCGTGGGGAGAACGGGCTCCCCGGAGCTCCGTGGGGCTCTGGCTTCACCCTCATCACTCTGCTCCGAGTGGGGGGGAAAGCTCAGCCCATCTCCATGCCCAGCTCCCAAATGGCTGCTGGAGACAACCAGGATCCCACGGGATCTGCCTCTTTCTCTACTGGAACTTTGTCTTGTTCATGGGGCTTTTGCCTTCCACCTGGGCACTTCCAGGGCTGCCAGCCCTCAGCACGGGAATGCTGGGGGGATTAGTGCTCTCCCTGACCTGAGCCGCTCACCGAGTCTTATTTTTGTTAGGGAGAGAATGGATTAGGGAGTCCTATTTCTTGGTTGTAATCCTATTTCAAAAGATATTCGGAATCCCGTGGCCCTGAGCAGGGACGACCTGCCTCCAGCTCCTGTCCCAGCTGATATCCCAGGCATCTCCAGCCTTCCTGGGGCTTTGGGCACCCACAGGTGCAATCCACGGCTGGAAACACCCTCCCTTCCCTAGGAACTGCACTGGGAGAAGTCTTCCCACACCACGGCTCAGCTCTGGAGCTGTATTTTTATTTCAGGCTCTGGTTCTGACCCAGCCTGAGTAAGGAATGCTGGCCTTGCCTCCACTGAGGTATCTCCCACCTTCCCAAAACCTGGATTCAGGGATTTCTCTCTCCTTGCAAGTCCCGCAGTGTTTTGTCCCGATCCTTCCCTTGCAGCAGTTGAAACATCAGAGGAGCAGAGTTGGAGCTCATCCCTCAGCCCTCTCTGCTCAGTCCCTGCCCAGTCCCTCCACCCCTCCCCAGCTCTCCCCAAGCTTTTATCCCAAGTTTCCCTCCAGCACACCCACCCCGTGGCATGCTGGTTTCTGGAAGGGCTCACATTTCCTGTCATTTGCTCTTCCCAAAGGGCTGGAAAAATCGGGCAATCAGGATGTCTTGTCAGCCACAGGGGAAGCCACAGCATTGCTGGGATTGCAGGGCACTCCATGGGAGTGATCCCAGGATTGTCCCACAAAACCTTTCCTGGCCTTTCCATGGTGCTCCTTGCTCAGGGCTGGGACCCACGTCTCCAGGGAGAGGTGAGGAGCTCCAGACACCTCCTTCCACGGAATTCCCTTGTTCTTTTTTTAGGCAGGACGGGGTTACTGCCGTTGTTAACCCACAGGAAGGAGTGTTTATCCACGGGAAGAAGCGTTTTCCAGAGCTCTCCCCTTCAGTGCAGCTGACTCAGCGATGTTCTGGTGCCCATTTAGGAGAGGACACTCCGAGATGCTTCCAGAAGGATGAGCTAAAGCCTTCCCACATCCAAAAGTCCTGGTGGTCCTCAGAACACGCCCGAGATCCCTGGATGCAATTGCCATGCTGAGACTGAGAAGCCCTCAGGAGATGTGGGGCCACAGGGTTCAGGCCCCTCCGCGGGGATTTGCTGGAGCTCTTGTTGAGGAATGAGAGCGTGGCAGGACTGGCCCAGAACTGCCCAAAGCCAGGGAGTTCTCCCCCAGTGGATCTTGCCAGCTGCTCTGGGCAATCTCATCTTCCATCTGCCTGGCAACTGGGAGTGTCCCAGTGCAGGGCAGGGAGTGCTGAGCCTCTGCACAGCGTGGAGGCCATTCCTGAATCCCGTAAATCTCCCTCTGGGCTCCAAGGCAGGTGTGAAATACAGGATGCTCCTCGTGTGTCCTGGAGCTGGGCAGGATTTACTCCACGCCAAGCTCTGGATGCACATTTCTTATCTCAGCCCCGAGATTTATGGAGTCCCTGAGATTTATTCCGCCTGTAAAACGCTGTTAAATGCAGGCCTGAGTTGTGCAATGGCCATTGTTTGGGAATGCTTTGTGTCTGCTGGCAGAAAAACGGGCACGGCCCTCCCCCGAGCGGCTGCCAGGTGGGAAGAGGCACAGGAGGGATGTGAGGAGCCAGACGCTGCTGCCAGAGGGGTGGAGAGGGGCTGGGATGTGCCAGCATCCCATCCTGGTCCTGCTGAGGAGGGATGTGGGCGAGGGAGGTGTCCAAGAAAAGGGGAAAGCATGGAGGGGGTGAGGGGATGGGGAAAATCCCAGTCCTGTGGTGCTGGGGCTGCAGCTCCATCCCTCCCTGCTCCTGCTGAAAGGGACATTTGGGCAAGGGGGTACTGAGGCAGAGAGGCCAAAAAATGGGGAATTCTTGGGAAAAGGGATGGAGGCAGTGAGAGGCTGGTGAAAATCCCAGTCCTGTGGTGCTGGGGCTGCACCACCCTGCTCCTGCTGCAGAGGGACACTTGGACAAGGGGGTACTGAGGCAGAGAGGCCAAAAAATGGGGAATTCTGGGCAAAAGGGATGGAGGGAGTGAGTGGCGTGTGAAAGCTCAGTCCTGTGGTGCTGGGGCTGCACCACCCTGCTCCTGCTGCAGAGGGACACCTGGGGAAAGGGATAATGAGCCAAGAAATGGGGAATTCTGTGGGAAAGGGGTGGAAGGAGCGAGAGGCCAGCCATGGACGCAGCCTGGTGCTGCATCGGCTCAATTCTGCCGCACAGCACCCGCTCAGCGGAGGATTCCCAAGCAGGCCCAGGGCAGATGGGCAGTGGGAAGAGCTTCCCGAGGCCCGGCCGCGGCCACCCCGCTCCCCGGGCGGGGCTCGGTCGCTGCCAGGCTCGGCGCTGCCTGGGGGAGGCGGCGCCGGCGCTGCCGGCAGAAAAGGCTCTTTTGATGAAAACGAAAATGTTCGCTTTTGAAAAACCTGGAGTCGGGGAACGAGCCTCGGGGTTACCATGGAAACCCAGGCCTGAGCCGTGCCGCAGCAGAAGCCGCAGCCACGGCGGCTCCGAGGGCTCGGGGACACCCCGGGGCTCACCGGCACCGCCGGGCGCGTCCCGGGGCGCTCCGGGAGACCAACCGTGCGTCCCAGCAGCGCTGGGAAAAGGGATGGGCTGCCGGGAAGGGCTTGGTTTATGGGCTGGGAGGCAGAACCCGGCCGTGCTGAGCAGAACAGGGGCCACCAGCCCGGTGTAAACAAATCCTGCGGAGTGACAGCAGCGGGAGCTGCCGCCGATTGGCTCCCGCTCCTATCTCCGGGAGGATCGATAGAACAAATTAGAGCGGGCAGAACAATGCGAGAGAGAGCCCTGCAAACCCCAATTACCCCAAAGCTAATTAATGTGTTTTTAAACAAACATTATGGCAGCGCTTCAAACAGCGCTAAGGCGGCCGCAGAAGTTTCAGGAGGGCGGCGGAGCAATTCCTTAGCCCGGGGCGATGGGGTGGGAAGGATCCCAAAACAAGAGTGCCGAGGGAAAACAATTGCTCGATCCGAGCACAGCTGGGGGAAAGCGGGAGCTCTTTCCAACGCACAGCACGGGGACTGTGCTCCCCCAGCATCCCGCAGGGCTGCAGATCAATAGTCCTGGAGAAAAACAGGGAACGGGGAAGAAAAGGAGGAAAATGCACCGCAGCAGCTCACTCAGCCCTTCTAGGAAGGAGCAGACAAAGGGATGCAAAGCCCAGCCTTCCAGAAAGGACTCTGACCCGGAAAGCTGACCCCTGAACAAAACGGGATCCTTGGGAAAACAATGCCACTGGAGCACGGCGCTGATTGCTCCCGGACCGCCTGACAACGCGGGAGCCTTATCCCAGGCCGCGGCTGCGGACAGCACAGGAAGCCCGGTAGCCCCGGCCACCCCTGCACACCTCCAGGACATCATCGTGCCTGGACACGGCCCCGAGCAGCAGCTGGAAACCCCCTCAGCCACAGCACCGGGGAACATTGCGGCGACGGCAGCACAATCCATTGCAGCCCAATCGGAGCCGCCCCGAGAAGAGGCAGCCACCACATCTCCAGCTCCAGATGTTCAATTGCAGACCAGGGGAGGTGTTTGCCTGCCCCGGAGACTGGGGAGGGGGGGGGAAAGTGCTGCGTGAAGGAATTGGGAGAAGATCATCTGACAGCTCTGAATCCGTGCATGGATCCATCAGGCTTATTATTATTGTTATAAAAATAAAGAGGCTGAACCCAGGCCCAGGGTGAGCGTGGTGCCGGCACCAGGAGCTGGGCATCCACTGTAGATCCTGGAAAGCTTCCAAGCTCACAGCAGCCTACAGGAGCTCCAGGAGAGCTGGAGAGGGACTGGGGACAAGCGCTGGAGGGACAGGACACAGGGAATGGCTCCCACTGCCAGAGGGCAGGGCTGGATGGGATATTGGGAATTAGGAATTGTTCCCTGGGAGGGTGGGCAGGCACTGGCACAGGGGGCCCAGAGCAGCTGGGGCTGCCCCTGGATCCCTGGCAGTGCCCAAGGCCAGGCTGGACCCTGGGGCTGGAGCAGCCTGGGACAGTGGGAGGTGTCCCTGCCATGGTGGGGGTGGCACTGGGTGGGCTTTAAGGTCCCTTCCCACCCAAACCATTCCGTGATCCTGTGATTTCCCCAGACTTTCCTGGCTCCTGCCATGTGATTCACAGACAATTCCCATGAGGCTTGTTGTGTTTTTTGCTCAATCCAACTCGGCAAGTTTTTCTCCCAAGAATTTGTCGAGGCTTTTAGCACTGACACACTTTTCCAGACTGAGGGTGGAGTCTGTGGTTGGGGAAGGAGGATTCTGGAATTGCCCCATGCTGGTGGCCCAGGCCCGCAGCCAAAGTGTTCAGATGGCAGCTGAGCCCCTGCTGTGAGTCCTCTGTCCCTCCTTAACCCAGCAAGGCCTTGCTTAGCCCTGGAAAAGCAGCTGGAGGATCTCCAGGAGGGATTTCACTACCCACTGATGGGGGACTGGGCTGGATGGACCCCAGTCCTGCAGCCTGGATGAGATGGAACAGAGGGAATGCTGGATCCAGCCCCAGTCCTACAGCATGGATGAAATGGACACAGGGAATGCTGGATCCAGCCCCAATCCTGCAGCATGGATGAGATGGACACAGGGGAATGCTGGATCCAGCCCCAATCCTGCAGCCTAATCCTGAAGTCCCTGGGCTCAGTCCCTACTCAAACAGGGTCAGTGTTGGAGGCACCTCTGGCTCTTGGCTCTCCTTTCCTCTTGATGGTCCTTGCCTGGTGCATGGGAGCCCCCAAGCCCCAGAAATCGCATTTTTGGGTCATGCCTCACTTCCGAGCTCCCTGCCAGGAGACCGAGGATAAGCTCCCAGCTCCGGGCACTGCCAGCACAGGCACCCACCCCCAGCCAGTGCCCGTGCAGCTTCTCCTTGCTCCCGAATCTGCCGGTCCCAGCCCGCCCTGCGGTCCCTGTCCCTCCCACCCTCTCTCCAGCTCGGGTCCACAGGGATGGGAGCAGCGGGAGGAGGCGGCCCCAGGCAGCGGGGGAGGTGTCACCCACCTCGGGCACGCCAGGCTCGTTCCTGCCCGATACAGAGGAGCTGTCAGGCGCTTAATTAGAGCCAGCGCCGCGCTCCCGCTGCAGTCGATTAGCGGGGTTTTAGCCGAGTGCTCCCTGTTTGGGATAAGTGATGGGAGCAGGCCGCGAGAGAGGCAGCAGGAAGCCCCGGGAAGGAGGCTTTGTGCTCTGGCTGGTGTGGGGGAGTGCAATCCCGCGCTGCTCCTCGCCGGCTTTCTCAGCGTCTTGCTCATCTCCTTCCCTCCTGCTCCTGAGCGATGGCCCAGGCGGAGCAGGAAGCAGCTGGGGCCTGGATTACCTGGGACAATCCCGTGCCCTGACAAAGCTCTGGAAGGAGCAGGAAGGAAGCAGCACAATGGCCCGAGCCCGGACGAAGGGTCCGTGCAGGAAGGCACCCCCCTCCCTCCTCGCCATCCCTGCCGTGTCTGGGGACCTTCTCCGAGCATCCCTTCCCCTGGATGCTGGCCACGCCGCAGGAGGGGGATGTGAACCTCCTGCTCCTCATTTCCCTGCGCTCCAGGTGCTGCGGATTCCAGCCCTGGATTCCAGCACAGGTGAGCAGGGATCCCCAAGGAGCTGCTGTTCCACGAGCTGACCCTGCAGGAAGCTCCTTGGCAGGGCTTGGGAGACACTCAGGAGCAAGTGGTGGTGGTGCCCTGTGTGTGGCGTGGCAGTGCCATACAGGTGGCACTGTCCCCTCTGTGCCACTCTGCCGTGAGGGGGAAGCACAAAGCAGGATAAGCACCAGGGGAGGTTTGGATTGGATATTAGGAAAAATTTCTTCTCCCAAAGCATTGAAACAGGCTGCCCAGGGATTTAAAAGGTGTGTGGATGTGGCACTTGGGGACACGGTCAGTGGTGGCCTTGGCAGTGCTGGGGGAATGGCTGGACTTGTTGATCTCCGAGGTTTTTTCCAGCCTAACCGATTCCCTGTCCCCCCGTGCATCCAGACTGGATTCCCCCTCCTGCAGCCCTGGTGGGCACTGCAAACCCTGTCAGTGGTGGCCTCTTCCCCGTGCTCCATCTCATCCTCCCTCTTTTGTTCCTCCCTCTCCCTCCCTGTTCTCATTCCTGCAGATCCACAGGGCTCCCTCTGCCTCCGAGCCGCCCCCGGGGGCCTCTCCCTCTGCTCTGCTCAGGTCATTACTGCTCAGATTTCCTCTTAAACACTGGCAAAGCCTCCCGAGGAAACGCAGCGCTCCAGGTCGGGAGCCTGCTCACCTCTGCCCAGGTTCCCTCCTTCCCCTGCCTCCCCTCAGCCCCCCAGGTGCTGCAGAGGTGCGAATTCAGGTGTTCCCCTGGATGGCTCCCGATAAGGAGCATCAAACGGGAGTGCAGCACAAAAGGCACCTGGGGGAAAAGAAAAGCTCCTGATTCATTGCTGAGAGGGCTGAGGGGGGAGCAGGGCAAGGAGCAGCAGGGTCCCAGCAGGGTCCCAGCAGGATCCACCCGCTCCACGTCGGCACGAGCAGGCGCTGGGAAGCGACGGATCCAGGGGTGGTCTCGCAGGATCCGTGTGAGCAGTGCCTGCCCCCGCCTGTCCCTGCCTCAGGACACGGATGGAGCAGCCCGTGGTGGAGCAGAGCTGCTGCTGCTGCCTGTGGGAATCTCCGATTGCTTCCTGAAGCGTGCTCGGATGAGTGGCACCGTGGGAATTCAGAGCAGGAAGCCAGGGACAAGCTCAGTGTGGCTCTCGAAGGCTTGGCTTCACTGGGATCGGTGCTGGAGGACTCCAGGGATGGGTCATTATCCTCTGCAGAGAGCCAGCAGATATTTTCTGGGATTTGTCCATCTCTTGTGACTCGCATTCCCCTGGGACAGCGCTGGCTGCTGTTTCCTGCTCGGAGCCGGAGCAGAGGACGAGCTGGGAGCACACACGGATCAAACCCCTCTGCAGGGCCCTGGAGCTTTGGCCAGGGAAGGATGGCAGTGCCAGCTGCCCTTCCTGCCCCGTCTCGCCTTGCTGGGGCTCAGAATCCAAGATCCTGAGTGCTCACATCCAGTTCCTCCAGCAGCGCCCGGGGCCTGCCGAAGGGACTCTTCCAGTGAAGCGTCCAAAGCTCTAAGCCACTCAGCCTCAGCCACGGTCACAGCAGAGGTCACTTCATTCCAGGACAGCTGGCCCTGTCCTCATCCTCCTCCAGCCCAGTGCCACCCCCAGCCCCTTCCCAGCTCTGCTTCCCACCCTCTCCTGCCCTCCCTTTGCTCCTGGATGGACCAGCTGCTCCTCCTCCCCTCTCCCACAGCCTCCCCCACAGCCTGCTCTGACATCCAAGCGTTATTTAATGTCTGTTTTGCTGCTAGGAAATGCAGTTTGGTGGCTGGAGATGGGGAGGGAACCACGTGAGCAGCAGCAGCAGCATCCCCATGGATCCCTGGCAGGCGCTCAGCCCCTTCCCTGGTGCTCCAGGGAGCCAGAGGCAGCCAGGGCTTGGAGCATCCTGTCTTCCAAGGGTTAACGCCTGCTGCAGAGTCCCTGATTCCTCCCTCATGGCATTTCCCACCCCTGTCCCTGGACAGCACTTGGGAGTGGAGTCAACACCCCCAAATCCCTCATCCATGAGCTCAGGATTCAGCAGAGGGAGGACCAGGAGCAGCGTTTTCCCCAGTCCAGGAGCCCTGAACGTACAGGCAGATTAATTTAGCATGAACAAAACGCTCTTGCAACACAAATGCCCTGCAGCGACAGGGCCCAGGCGCTGCTCGGGGTTTGCTCCGAGGCTGGGGTTTGGCTGGGAGCAGGAATGCTGCGGCGGAGCAGCGCTGCCCTGCCTTGGGTGCTGAAGCGCCGGGGAAGCAGGCAGGGATGCAGGAAAGGGTCACCCAGGGAGCCTGGGAGAGGGGCTGCCGGCGGTCCCTGGTGGGAGCAGAGCACGGAAATGGGAGGCAGGAGGAGAGGGATGCTGCCAAGAGCTGTCCCAGCATCCCTGACACGGCAGAGGGGACAAATCCCGGCGGGAGGAGCAGGGTGTGGGCTCTGCCCCAGGGGACACCGCACGGCCTCACCCTGCCCGGGGCACGTCCAGCTCCGCGGCTGGAGAGCAGCGTCAAATTCTCACTTGTGTAGCAAAATCAGCATCCCCACGGCGCAGGGCACGGCAGGCTCTGGGCAGGGCAAGGGGAGGGTGCGACAGAGGGAAAACAGCGCTGCACGCCCAGGGCAGCGGCTTCCAGCGCGGAACCCGAGCGGGATCAGCCCCGGGCCGGGGCGGCGGCGGCGGCAGGGCCAGGGGAGGGCAGGGGCTGAGCCGCTGCTCGGCTCCGGTTTGCTGAGGTAACCGAGCACTGCAGACTCAGCAGGAAAGGTTCACTGGAGGTCCAGGCGTGTGGGAGAGATGAACTGACAGGCTGGGAGAGCTGGGGGTGTCCAGCCTGGGGAAGGGAAGGATCCAGGGAGAGATCAGAGTGCTTCCAGGNTGGGGCTGGAGCAGCCTGGGACAGTGGGAGGTGTCCCCTCTGGCAGTGGGAGCCATTCCCTGTGTCCTGTCCCTCCAGCCCTTGGAAATTCTCTCTCTCCGTTTCCTGGAGCTCCTTCAGGCCCTGCAAGGCCACCCTGAGCTCACCCCAAAGCTTCTCCTGTGCAGGTGAACAATGCCAGCTCTGCCAGCCTTTCCTCCCAGCAGAGCTGCTCCATCCCTCTGCTCATCCTGGTGCCTCCTCTGGCCCGGCTCCAGCAGCTCCAGCTCCTTCCTGTGCTGGGCCTGGGGCTGGGGCAGCTCTGCAGGTGGGGTCTCACCTGAGCACAGGGCACAGGGGCAGATTTTATCGAGGTCCCCTCTCTTCTCCAGGCTGAACAGGCTCCTCAAGCCACTCCTCATCACAGAAATGCTCCCCAACACTTTCAATCCCATTTCTCCTGTTGCCCAGGAGAGGAGATTCCTTTTTGACACATCACGAGTTCATTTCCCAGCGAGTCTCTGATGAGGGACATTGCCCAAAAGCCTTTTGAAAACCCCAACAGATCCCCTTGACCAGATCCCCCTGTGCCCATAGAAAAAAAAATTACAGAAAATTTGGGAATGGAGTGACTCCAACCAAATGGATTGGGATGAAATGAGGTGCAGTGAAAAGGACTTGATCCCTTCAGTGGACATTCATGGATTCTTGATCTGCAATTTTCTTCCCCAGACACCGAAGGAAATTTTTCCTGTTAGAACCCTTTTATCCAGGTACCCAACAGCTCCATTTCTATTTTCCTGGCACAAAGTCTGACCCACTGCTCTGTGAGACTCCACATCCCATTTAATCCTTAAAAAACCCCACACAACCCCCTTGGGCCACATTTGATCCCTTCCCTCACTTTGCCGCCGAGCCCATTTCCAGCACTAGATTTTCAGTCAGGAGATGGGAAATATCATCTTTTCTTTCTGTACCATTCTTTGGGTGAATCTCCCTGGTTCTGGCAATTAGTTCCTATTCACGCCATCAATTTGCTCTAAATTCCCTCTCCTAATGGTAATTCCATCTGAATCAATTCCTTTGATTCCCTGAATCAACCTGCAGTGGTACCTGAGGCTCAGCCTGCCTTGGGGACACCCCCAGCCCCATTTTCTCCCTCTTTCCCCTCTCTCTTTAATTTCCTTCCTGCCTCTCCAGCTGAGCTCTCCCCCTCCCTCTCTTGCTGGGCCTGGGTTTGTCTCCTGCCAGCCCCAGTGTTTTCCTGGGATTTACAGCCTGGCTGTGTTCTCAATTAGCAGGTTCCTTCCAGCTTTTATGGCTTCCAAGTCACAACATTTCCAAGGCTGTGGCAACATATTAGAGACTGCACTTGTAAAATAGGTATTAAAATAGGTATTAACTGCACCGAGATCTCCTCAGCCTCAAAATTCCCAGCTTCTGGGAAGGCTCCACGAGCCTTGGAGGCAGATGTGGCTTCAGACCACGCTCTATAAATTACCTTTCCTGGAGCATCCCAGGGAACAAAAACCTTCCTGCCTTCACCTCCTACCTTGGATACTTCTCTTGCATCCACTTGGAAATGAACGTCCTTCCAACCCCTCCCCTGCTTTTGCCTCCTCCTTCTCCTCCAGCTCCTCAGGAGTCGGGCAAGGCTGGAGAGCCTTCCCTGGTCAGATTTACCCCTTTCCCAGGACAAATCCCCCCCGGGATGAGGCAGAGCATGGTGGGAGCAGGAAGGGGTGAGACAACCCTGCAGAGCGGGAATGAAACTTCCTGGAGCAAGGGATGGCTCCCAGGGGGAAGGTTTGGGATGTCAGGCTGGTATTTTGGGCATCCAGGACCCTCTTTCATGACCTCTCAGTGGGGCACTGCTGGGATGGCTCCGGGTGTGATCCCTGGGCTGGAACATCAGGGCTGCTGTGGGGAGAGTTTAGCTTGGAAAGGCACCTCTGGGGCTCTCCCCACTCCAGGAATTTGGCTTGGAAAGGCATCCCTGGGGCTCTCCCCACTCCGGGAACTGGGCGCTCCCAGTGCACAGAACTCTGGATCTCCCTGCCCCTGCCGGGGTCTCTCCCGAGCTGCCAGGCTGATCCCGAACGCAGCTCTGCTCCTGCTGCCTCTCT
This sequence comes from Promerops cafer, assembly GCA_013398275.1. Lineage (NCBI taxonomy): Eukaryota > Metazoa > Chordata > Aves > Passeriformes > Nectariniidae > Promerops > Promerops cafer. The sequence continues at coordinate 12,474 of VZSE01003232.1, read as the reverse complement.
CTCTCTCCCTGCCCGGCTTTATTAGTTCAGGAAATGAAGCCGAACATCCCTCAGGAAAAGCCTGGAAACTCTGCCTGACTCGCTCAGCTTCCCCTGCAGGAGCCGGGGCCTGCGGGGCCGGGCGAGGCTCGATGGAGCATTTGGAGCAGGCGATAAATGCCGGGGAAGGTAACAGGGAGCTGAGGTGGGAGAGGAGTCGCTTGTGAGAGTGCATTCACACCTGAGGAGGCTGGAGCCTGTTGGTGACCCCGGAATTGCAAAGCAGACAGGGTGGAAAGGGTGGGAAGCAGCAGAGGCTCGGCCAGGCTCGGTGCTGTCCCCTGGGAGGACAGGTGGCTCAAGCAGTGACCACAAGAAATGGTCCCCTTCTCCCTTCGAGCTCCACTTAAAGCCAAGCAGGACAAAATTCAGGAGTCGTGACCCACACCAAACCAAAGCAATCAATCCCGAGGTCGTAAATACAATTAGGGAAGCATCCACGGGTGTGATTCCTGAGGAGAGGGGGTCAGGACATGGCAGAAATGGGAATTCCCTGCTTGGCAAGGTGGGTGACGGGAGCTCCAGGCTGGAGCTGTGGCTTGGCTGAAGCCATTTGGACATCAGGAATGCGAGGGAATGTCTCCGGGTGTTTGCTCTGCTCCCAAGGCGTTCTAAAGAATAATAGCACTGATCTTGGAGGGATTTCAAGCAGCTGAAATTAGAATGAATGCTGTTTTTAATTTGGACTAACGAGCTTAAAGAGCAAAATGAAAGACTCCCAGCAATTTTGCAGAGTCAAGACACTTAACACAAAACCGGGGAACATCAGAATCTGATCTTTGCAATGTTTCCCATCTGATCTGCAGAAAGAGCAAACAAGCCCCAGTGTTTGAGTCAGATTAAATGGTTAATTATTACTGCTATTGTTGAACTCTGACAGTGTGGCAAATCACTGATGGATGGGAGAGAAATAAAGCCGGGCTGGCTGGGAGCAGCCTGCAACGCTCGGGAGAGCTCAGCGAGCACGGGGACTCACAGCTGGATTTGTCACCCCACTCCTCCTGAGGGACACAGGGACCTTTCAAATGGGCCTGGCTGGAGGAGAGGATGGCCTGAGGGGAGGCATGGGGTGAGTGTTAATGAAACCCCCAAACACGAGAATTACCCGCATTTATTGGGACGCTGCCTGCTCAGCAAAGCTCTGCGTGTGGCACAGAAACCCCCCAGGGATTTGCTGGGCGCTGACATTGTCCCCTGAGCAGCCACTCTGGGATGGAGTTAAAATTGAAACACCTCCTGCCTCCCCATAACAGACTCCAAGGTTTGTTGGGAGAGCATCTGGCCAGATTATCTAAAGAAAAAATGTGCAATTACAATGGCGGTGAGGTGCAAAAAGGAAAATAAATGTCCCCAGCTGTGTCACAAAGGCTGTTGATGTGACAGCCCCTGTGCCAGCTCCTAATTTCTGGAGAGCCAGGTCTGTGCAGCTGCTGCTTGAACTCCATCCCACAAGGGGGAAAATAAAGGGCTCTGAGGGCTTGGTGACGATGCTGCCCACGGAGGGACCTCAGGTGCTGAGTCACAGTGTCACAGTGCCACTCTCAACAGGGTCATCCCCTTGGATGATGGTCCCAGACTCTTCCAGGGGGAAATTTAATTGTTCTTCCTGTGGAGCTGAGTTAAGCCTGGCAGGAACATCCAACATTTTCAACCAGGGATTGATGGTGCCTCTCCCCACCTTTCAGTGGGGGTTTCTGGCTTAATTTGTTGCAAAGAAAACCTTTAAAATAAACCTCAGTGTTTCAGGTGCACGCCAACATTCCAAGGGTTTTCCAGCTTGCCAGGACAGTGTTGCTGGGGTGAGATGAACCTCAAGGTGTTTGGGGAGCTTGGATGACTCCCTGATCCCATCCCAAAGGCTCCTTGGGATGTGTAAAGCAGCCTGTGCTGGGCCAGGACATCCAAGGAATCCCCCGAGGCATTTTTGTCAGGATGGGGAGGAGGCACATCCTGATTTCTTGTAACAAAGATCCCTCCCTTCCCTCCAGCTCCATCCACATCGCTGACTCCTGAACTCTCCCCTCTTCCAAACACTCCCCAGGAAGCAGAGAGTGCCTGGGCATGGAGCAGAGGGAGGGATGTGCCCGGAGCTGGGGCCCTTCCCACCTTTGGAAGAGGCAGCTCCGAGTGGAGACTGCGCCTGTTCCAGCTTGAGGCGCTGCCAGGCCCATGCAGAAGCGGCTCCATCCTCCCTGGCATCCCTGTTTCCCTCATTCCCGAGCCCTCCTCCAGCCAGGAGCAGGTGGAGGAGCCTCCTTCCCGCCCACATCCCACCGGGAGAAGCCATCAAGGTGAGGGCGGGGAGCGGGGTGGGATCTGCCAGGCTCTCAGGGCCAGCAGGGATTGAAACAATCCAATTTAGCCGGTGCTGCTCCCAGGGACATGAATAATGGGAAGTTGATGCTAAACCGGAGCCATAATTTTCATACCAGTGCAAACAGATCCAAATTGTGATAAAAGGTTTTCATCTGCCGAGGCTTGGAGAGGCCCCCGCGCGCTGATTTACGGCGCCTCTTAATGTCGCATCTGACAGCGCTTTGCAAACAAAATGTTCTGCCCGTAAACTCGCCGAGAGTGACTCCGGGAGGCTGGGGGAGGGGACGAGGGAGGCGAGGGGTGAGGGGGTGCTGCCGGGGCGCTGCTGCTCCAGGTGCGTCCCAGTGTTCCCACCAGGGCGGCCGCAGAGGCTGTGGGAAGGCAGGAGGAAGCTGAGGCTGAAGGCAAAGCAGCCAGGCTTGGGAAGCTCCAAGGAAAGCATCCATCTCCTCCTGCCCACATCCCTGGGGCTGCCTGTCCAAATGGCAATTGCCATCCCAGAGGGGATGTCCCGAGTCAACAGGAGCAGGGAATTGGCTGCTCTGGCCGCGCTGCCCTTCCCCGCCTCCTCCCCCGCTCCGGCGGGAGCTGTGCGCTCAGCCGGTCTCCTCGGGAGCCAGGTCCGTGCTCACTGCTGTCAGATGAACGCTTCCATCCCGGATCGCGGCTTTTCGCTCTCCCCAGACTCTGACCAGGCCCAGGAGGTTTAGTTCCGCCGTTCCTCGGTGTTTGCACCCCTTTCCCTTCCCTCTGCCACGGGCACATCAGCATCCCTGTGCCCGCGGCTGCCCATCCCTGCCCTGCCGCCTTCCCCTCCTCCTGCCTGACCCGGATCCGGGGGCAGGGAGCCACATCCCTAGGGAAACGATCTCCAGAGCCCGGCAGGAGCGCTGTCCCTCGTGCCTGCGCCTGGGCAGGGCTCTGGGTGCGCTGCTCCAGCCGGGAAAAAGCCGCTCCAGGGCCGGGAAGGGAGCCTGGCAGGGATGCCGCGTTCCTTGGGAAGCGGGCTGAGGAAGCAGGAGCTGCGGGCTGATGGATCGCAGCCCCCGGGCGTCTGGGCACGCAGATCTGCTGCAGTTTGCACCAGTGGAAGCTTTCTCAGCCTGCTTGGCTCCCTTCCCGGAGATAATGAGCTGCAGTAATTGAGCCCGGAGGTCAGGAATGTGCGGCTCGCTGCTGCCAGAGAGGAGAGGGCACTGTCGTGCGCGCAGGGAAGCTTGGCGGAGGTGATGCCGTGTCTCCATGGATATTGGGATGTCAAGCGGCGCTGCAAGGACCAGGAAATCTGGGAAGAGCAGTGCCAGGCAAACAGGGCCGGAGTGAACACTCGGTGCTGCCTGGCGGCGCGGAGGGGAGCAGAGCCAGCAGGATCCCGGGGTCCAGCCGGTGGCTCCGGGGTTTTGCAGGAGCTGTGCCCGGGGTGGCAGGGGCGGGGGCAGCCCAGTGCTGCTCCTGCATCCCCTTTGGGATCCAGCTCCAGGCCAAGGTGGGATCTCCTCCTGCTTTTCCCGTGTGGAACCTGGGCCGGAGCTCTGCTGGTCATGCTAAGCGTCCCCCGCCACGCGGGGACACTGGGTGACAAGGAGTTTAACAGGACCTGCTGCTGTGTGCAGGTGGGGGAGGAATGGTGGTCCCAAATGCTGATGAGATCTTTCTGTTTCTCCTCTCTTTCTCTCACAGGGGACCCTGGCTGGGGGACAGGAGCCCTGAGACAACAAAACCTGCCCAGGTTCAGGGGAACCTCTGCAGGGTCCCTGCTGCAGCACTGGGTGCCTGAGCTGGGAACACCTGGAAAACGAGGGGTTTATTTCAGGCACTGGAGCTTTTAATAACCCATGGCTTGCTCCAAAAAGCAGGGCAGAGGGAAAGCTGGGACAAGGAAAAGTGCAAGATGTGCCCTCGAACCCACAGGGGAGCTGGTGGGCACATGGAGCTCACCCGGAGCTTTTCCCCTCCTCGACAGGGCCCGGGGAATGCTCCGGCTGTTGTCAGAGCAACAGCAGCTCCTCGGCAGCTTCTCCTGGCAGGGAAGTCCTGCCCCGAGCCTCAGCGACAGCTCCGTGTCCTCCCAGCCCAGCTGCACCGAGCAGCACCCCCATAAAGCACGTTTGGAGCTGCCCCCGGGGACAAGGCTGCTGCCAGGGACCACCAGGCCAGGAAAAACAGCCCCATTCCCCTGTCAGTTCCCACTGTAGACCACACCAGGACGGCACAGGGCACAGCCCACCCCGCTGCCAGCTGTGCTCCCACCGGCAGGCTGTTGGGATCAGATCCTGGAGTTTTGTTTTGGGCCGGGCGTGGGGATTTGTTTGTGCCCAGGGCACTGGTGGCAGGTTCAGGGGCAGACCCTCAGCACCCTCACACCTTCTGGAGGTGGGAATTCCACATCCCACCCTCCTGCCACCACGGGCAAGGAGATTTTGCTCCTTGGGTGTTCAGGTGGCAGTGAAAGCCCCCATGGCACTGGGGCACAACTAGGAGCTGGTCTGGCACAAAAAAACCTTTCTGAGTGCACATCAAAACCAGATGTGGACACAGAAAACCCCCCTAAAAAGGGAAAAAATAATTTAAAATAACCTCACAGCCCCAAAGGGGAAGGTCTGCAGAGGTTTGGGGTCCAGAAGAAACCCAGGGCTGAAAAGCAGAGGTCAGGACTGATGGGTTTCCACTCTTCCCAGTGAGCTGGACAGGGCACCGGGCAGCTGGGAGCAGTGTGTGACATCAAGAGGGTTTTTTGCTGTCTTTTGGTTGCTGCTTGGTGTGAGAATTCAACGTTCATAAAGCCCCCTGGGCACCCCCGCTCTGCTGGGTCCCTGATTAGAAAGAGTTCCTTTATCCCTGTGCCAAACGAGCCAAACTTCACCATTCCCATCTCCCCCTCCCGGGAGTGCCTGTGGGTCCCTGCCTGTGAAAATGCTGCAGTTCCAGCAGCCACACTGCCGCTTTCATCGCTGGGGTCACGGCTCCTACCAAGAGTTATTAGTGTGCCTTTCTCTGGCCTTGAAAGCTCTCTCATATAATGTTCCTTCTGTTTGTGTTTGGAAAGGATTTCCTATGGATTTGCTGCTGCCCAGGCTTTTTCTGGGGGGAGTTTTCCCTGCAGTGGGGCTCACGGTGCCCTTTGGCTCTGCCCCTGGCTGCAGGGGTCCCTGAGGGGCTCTGGGTGTGGCGATCTGAATCAGCAGCACTGATTTTCCAGGCTCCCAGACTCCCAGGAGGCTGGGTCAGGGCTCCTCCCAGGGATATCAGGACAAACAGGCACCAATTCCAGCAGCTGGAAGACCCAAAGCGCAGCCTGACCCTTGTGCCAGGGGTGTTCCCCTCCCCGCTGGACTGGTGGGGTTCCCTCTCTGTGAGCTTTGTACCCAGGGCTGGAAATTCCTGCCCCAAAGGGCCGAGTGTCCCTTCTCCCCCCAGGCTTTTCCCACCCTGCCTGGGACGGCCTCACCCCGCTGGGAAAGCAGCTCCTGCTCTTTGTTCCCTCTGCTTCCCACAGCCAGAAGCAGATTCCTGCTCTCCCCTCTCGCACCTCAGAGATCTCCCAGGATCCTGCAGCGAGGATGAGGCACCGGGTGGATCCAGGGAAGCAGTGGCAGGTCCTGTCTCCAGTGGCACAATCCAGGTTTGCTGCTTCCTTCCAAGACTCAGCTGGTGCCGTCACAGCTGCACCTCCTGGGCTGCTGTCTGACCCCTCCCCAGGCTCCACACAAAGTCCTGCCACTTCCCAGGGGGGATCCCTCTCCTTGCAGATCCCTGAGGGCACAAGGGGATGGTTTATGGCCCAAAGAATGCGGGGTTTTCTCCTGGCTCAGCCAAATGTGTGATCCCATCCAAACGTGGCCCCAGGGACCTTGTCTAACCCATTTCCTGGTCTAACCCTCCTCTGATCCCTGCTAAATCCACATCCTTGGGCGTTCCTTATGGTCATGAGTCCCTCCAGCTACGCTCTTGCTGTACGTAGGAAACTGATTCCTTTTATCTGCTTTAATTAGGAGCCTTCTGCTTTCCTGCTCTGGCACTTTCCTTTCCACTTGGAGACAAGGGGAAAGGGGGACAGGGCAGTTCCTGGCACCTGTGATGGACAGGTACCTGCACCACATCCCCAGCAGCATCTCCTCCCCACACAGAGTGATCCCAGGCATGGAATCAGGGAATGGTTTGGGTGGAAAGGGAACTTAAAGCTCATCCAATCTCACCCCTGCCATGGCAGGGACACCTCCCACTGTCCCAGGCTGCTCCAGCCCCAGTGTCCAACCTGGCCTGGGACACTGCCAGGGATCCAGGGGCAGCCACAGCTGCTCTGGGCACCCTGTGCCAGGGCCTGCCCACCCTCCCAGGGAACAATTCCCAATTCCCAATATCCTATCCAGCCCTGCCCTCTGGCAGTGGGAGCCATTCCCTGTGTCCTGTCCCTCCAGCTCTTGGAAATTGTCTCTCTCTGTGTTTCCTGGAGCTCCTTCAGGCCCTGCAAGGCCACCCTGAGGTCACCCCAAAGCTTCTCCTGTGCAGGTGAGCAATGCCAGCTCTGCCAGCCTTTCCTCCCAGCAGAGCTGCTCCATCCCTCTGCTCATCCTGGTGCCTCCTCTGGCCCGGCTCCAGCAGCTCCAGCTCCTTCCTGTGCTGGGCCCGGGGCTGGGGCAGCTCTGCAGGTGGGGTCTCACCTGAGCAGGACAATTCCTCTCCAGTTCCCTGCAGTCCCTGGAGGGCAGTACCTCCATCCCCTGATGCCAGCTGCTTCCCAGCATTCCCATATTTGCACTCCCAGCTCATTGTCCTTGTGCTTCTCCAGGCCAGGATTCTCTTCATTATCTGTGTCCTATCCCAGGTCACTGTTGCCCTTCCCCTCCGTGTGACCAAGCAAGGCTTTCTCCCCCAGCTTTGTGTTCCACCACCAGGCAAAATCTGTCAGATCCTCCTGAGCAGGGGAGAAAACATTCCACCTTGGGAAGGCAGGCAGTGCCTCTGGAAAAAGTGGGATGGGAGCGGGGCAGAGCTCATCCATTTAGCTCAGAGCCCGCAGGAAAATCAATCCTCTGGTGTTGAGTTCCCCTCTCAGGTGTGGATCCCGTGCCACGATTCCTGGAAAAGCTGCTGCCCCGCCTGGCTGTGCCCAGGGTGTGAGTGTCAGCAGGGATGAGCTCAGGCACCTGAGCTGAGATGTTCCCACTTGGCTTTGGATGGCCGTGGCTCGCTTCTCACCACTCATTCCCGTTTCATTCGCACTGTCTGCAGAGGAAAATAAACTCCCAGGCACCACACGTCTGATGGAGTCTGGCACACACCCCTGAGCTGCTGCAGGAGCAGCCCAGGGTGATTAACGGGGGTGAAGATCCCACCTCTGGCCTGATTAGCCTGACCTGTGTCTGGTTTCATCTTCTCAGGAAGACAATTTTGCAAGGAGGGCCAGTGGCACAAAAAGCTGCCGAGCAAAGGCTGCGTCCGTGGGAGCTGGGAGCTCTTCTTCCTAAATGGAGAGGAAAGCAAAGAGCTGAAAAAAATCTGGGAGGGCTGAAGGAGTTCAAGCCCTGTCTAGAGGCTTTCTAGGAGACACAGAGCGATGCCCTCCAGCCAGGAAGGGTCAGAGCCAATTGCCTGGGAGCAGCAGCTCTGCCCAGGGCTCAGATGTTCAGGCAGGGTTTCAAGGGCAGCCTCCAAGTGCCCCGTGCTGGCTGGAAAACGGGAGAGGGGCTGACCCCCAGCACGTCTCCGTGGAGCCAGGAGAGGAGCCAGCGTGCCCTGGCCTGCCTGGCCCTGGGTGAGGGATGGGGGCCTGCAGAGCTGCCTGGTGCCCGAACCTGGGGGCTGGCACGGCACGGGGCAGCGCTTAGCCTGGGTAAGGACTGGCAGCCCTGCTCTCCCACATGCCATGGGAGCACAGGCTGCTCCCACCTGGCTCCAGGGCACCCTCTTCTCCTGCCACTGCTGTCACCTCCCCCCTGCAGCCATGTGGCAGTTCCAAGGGACAAGGCAGGGGATGGAGCAGAAGGGAAGATGAAGCAGGCAGGGACAGGCAGGGCATGGAGCAGGCAGGAGGATGAAGAGGGAGGGAAATGGGGCAAGGAATGAAGCAGGCAGAGGATGAAGAGGCAGGGGATGAAGAGGCGGGAGGATGAGGCTGTCAGGGGGATGAAGAGGGAGGGAGATGAGGCAAGGCAGGAAGATGAGGCAGCCACAGGGATGAAGAGGAAGAGGATGAGGATGAAGCAGGAAGGGGATGAAACAGGCAGGGGATGAAGAGGCAGGGGAAGAAGAGGAAGGGAATGAGGCAGGCAGGGGCTGAAGATGTAGAGGATGACGGAGACATGGAATGAAGAGGCAGGGGATGAAGCAGACAGGGAATGAAGCAGGCACAGAGTGAAGGTTGATTTTAGTCCAAGCAGCCAAGCCCTGCTGCTGCTGCTGCAGAAGTTTCCCTGGACTGATTTATCAGGGCTGGCCCAGATCCCTGCGTGCTGCCTGGGACAGAGGATGGCCTGCAGGGGCTGGAACTCACAGGAGGCCCAGGGGACAAGCTCCAGTGAGACCCTGGGCAGCAGGGTGGCACAGAGGGTGGCACAGAGAGTGGCACAGAGGGGGGCACAGCCAGGTCCAGAAGAGCAGGCCCGTGCTGGGAGCTGGAGCCCGGCCATGCAGGGACACCCACGGGCTGTGCACACCGATGTCCCTCACGTCCCTCTCATTTGATTAATGGTCCCTCTGGACAGCTGGAGAAATTGTTGGACTCAGCAGTGCAAGAGCAGAGATTGGCAATCATGTGAAAAATAAGGAAAAGAGTTCAGTGAAACCCTGGCACTGTGAAATGAATGGAATTAATTCAAAGGCAGCCAGGCCACAGTGTCACCAACATCACAGGCAGGCAGTGCCCTGCTCTGGGACACAGCAGAGCCTGGGAATGTGGGCATGGCCCCATGGCCACCCCATCGATCCGGGCAGGAGCCTGGCCCTGGATGAGTCTGAGAAGTGCCTGCAGCCACATCTGGCAGCGTGAGCAGGGATGGGAGTGGAGGTGTGAGAAATGCCAAGGCTGGGGTGCAGAGCAGGGGAACAGGGAAAACAGCACCTGCAGTGCTGCAGGGAGAGACAGGGACATTGGGGACGATGGGGAACTGCCCCAGGTTACATCGAATTCCACCTCTGGGTGACGGGAGCAGGCTGGCAGGTGAGCCACGAGCAGGCTGTGGCCCCTGCAGGCGCTCCAGCAGTGGTGACACGGAGTGGGGATGTGTGTGGGCGCGGGGTCAGGCTGCAGCCAAGAGCTGCAGTGACAATATTTGCTGCTGCTGCCGTGTTTGTCACCTCAGAGCAGCTCTGAGTTCCTGGCTGGGCACAAAATGATTCTGTTTCACGAGAACGGAGAGAAAAGCCCAGAGCAAAAAACCCATCGAGGGACGAAGGGGAGCTGTCAGCACTTTGAAAATGAAAAGGAAAGCACTGCCAAGCAGTTCCCTGGGCGCCGGGTGGGCTCCTCCAGCAGGATCTGCAGGACAGCTGGAGAGGTGCAGGGATCCAGGCAGGGATGGGGTGTGCTGGAGGGAGGCCTGGGGGATCTCATGCTGGAGGATCCCTCCCATGAAGCCTCCAAGTGCAGCCCAGCAGGGCCGGAGGGAGCACAGGAAGCTGCTGGGATGGTCCCTGCTGGACTTGCCAAGATGCTTCCTTGGATATTTAAATCCCCTGTGGCAGCTGGTTGCTTTCCAGCCCTACCCACGAGGGTATCCAAACCCTTCACACTTCACGCCTGCATGGATTTAATTTCCATCCCTGGGTGATGCCAAGGGATCACAGGGCTCCTCTGGCAGGATCAGAGCAGGGCACGAGATCCCCAGACTGTGGGATGGGATCCAGAGCACCCCCGGGATGGATCCAGCCTGGCACTGCCTGTGGTGTCATCCCAGGTGTGCCTTGGGATGTGCACAGGGATGCTGGGCAGGGGAAATGTCCCTCTGTCCTGCTGGATCAGCTGGTTCCCATTTGGAAGTGGCGATGGGAGCACGGAGGAGCCGTCAGGAGAAGGATGGACATTTCAAGCTGAACATCCCGATTTTGCCGGCTGAGAAATGGGAAGTGACAAAAGCCGGGCTCCTTTTGCCGAGGCAGGAGATGTTCCTGGCACGGGCAGCCCACTCAGCATTCCTCAGGGACACATTCCCTGCTGCAGGCCCTGCCCTGGAGCTGCTGCCACCACAGCACAGGCAGCACCCGAGAATCCCTTTTCCCTTGCAGGGATTTGCTCCTGCAGCCACCGAGGCGTGGGATGTGTGCAGATCCCGGCGTCACTCCCGGGAAAGGCCCCACCGGTGACAGCACGGCAGGTTCCAGGTGCTCCCCGTGCTCCACGCTCCAGGCTGTGCAGGAATTTTGTGTCTCCAGCCTGGAGCACTTGGTTTAGCCCCGGAAAAACGTGGCTGAAAAGTCCAGAGAGACCCAAGGCTTCTGCAGAAACTCCAGAAGAGACAAGGATCTGTATGGGATCTGGACACGGAAGGTGGATTTTCCACCCTTATCCCGCTCCTCCAGTCACTCATACTGGGATGTATTGGTGCATTTGGAGGTTGCAGCCTCTGCTCCCAGGGAACAGGGACAGGAGGAGAGGGAACGGCCTCAGGCTGGGCCAGGGCAGGCTCAGGGTGGACAGCAGCAGGAATTTCCCCATGGAAAGGGGGCTCAGGCCTTGGCAGGGGCTGCCCAGGGAGGTTTGGAGTGCCCATCCCTGGAGGTGTCCCAGGAAGGGCTGGAGGTGGCACTCAGAGCTCTGGGCTGGGGATGGGGCACAGCTGGGACTCGATGGGCCTTGAGGGCTTTCCCAACCTCAGTGATCCCGGGATTCTGTGCTTCCACATTCCCTACCCTTACATGATAGAGAGGAGGAGAAATGGCAGAGGATCCATGGATGGAGATGTGCTCCTGGAATGGGCAGGAGCTGCTCCCCACAAGCAGCCTCTGCTTTGGAGCTCCCTGTGATTCTCAGCTTCAGGAGCTGCTCCAGTTCAAAGGTATTTCCAGGCTTTTATTGGGTGAATTCTTCCTGGCTGAAGAGCACCTACAAGGAATTGGTGTCCAGACTCTAGGAACTCCTCCTTTCGTCCCCCGGTTCAAAGACGTGTGATGTTCTCAGCACTTCAGGCTGTGTTGGGAGCTGACCAAAAATTCCACCTCATTTGTTTATAATCAGCTCCGAGTTTTCCCCGGGATCCATGGAAGCTGGCAAGGGGACAGGGCTGTTTATTCACCAGAGCTTTGCAAACACGGAGTGCAGGGGGAAGGGGCTGGGAGGCTGCATTTGAAGCTTCCTGATCCAAATGTTTGCTCTCCCTTTTCCCCTTGGGTCTGCACAGTGTGGAAAGAGGGTCAGGGAAAAGCGTCCCTGCTTTGGTCACATTCCCATAGGAAGCATCTGCTGCTAAACATATGGTGTGGAATAAAACCCATCCCAGAAACACAAATACAGCCTTCTCCTCGGTTTCTGCCTCACAGAAAATCCAGGAAGGGGTTCTGGGAAGAGGGGAGATGGCCTGTGGGATGTCAGTGGCACAGCAAGCTCAGAGTGGCGCTGCTGGGAGCAGGATCAGTGGTACTCTCCATGCAGCCATCAGCTGAGGGTCAGGAGGGAGCTCTGAGCCATCCCAGCTGTGCCAGCTTCCCAGAAAAGTAGAGCATGGAGAGACCGAAGTGCTGGAATGGGAAATACCAGGGGTGTCCAGCCCAAAAAGTGCCTTTGTGCCTTTTGGGCACAGGGCTGTGGCTGCTGCTCAGACTGGGGTGTCCTACCCATCACCAAGAGGCGGGAACGCGTTTTCCATGGAAGCTTGGCCTGGAGTGTCCAGGGATATGACTCTGCACCCTCCGAACCTCTGGCCTTGAGCTGCAGGTCCCTGGGCTGGGAACAGACCCAGAGCTGTCCTCTCATCCTTGTCCTTGGCCAGGCACAGCCATGCTGTGAGAGCCTGGGCCGACCAAAGGGAATTCCGCACCTGGAACGTCGTGTCCGGGGTATGAACTGGGGCAGTGACTGGGCAAGGGCTGCTCTGGGCTCCCGAAGGGGGGCCTGGCATCACTCAGGGAGTGGAGAGCGATTGTTTTGTGCATCACTTGCTTTTTGCCATTATTATTATTATTATT
>VZSE01003224.1:3699-15691 GCA_013398275.1 Promerops cafer | reverse complement strand
AACCCCACCCCCCCCCCCCCCCCCAACACGTAGGGGCTGTTTGCAAACAGCAAAACAGTCTACATATCTTACTTCTTTTGTCTGGATGAGTCTGACCCAAACCCTGAAACAGATGTGTGGGACGTGGCTGTTGCAGCCCTGCCCAAGCCCATCAGTGAATTTCAGTGGACTGATTCTGCCCATCTTTTTATAGGCCCCACCATTCCTCCCAAGGAGTTTCAATGACCTGCCCAACGAGCCTTGGCCTCCTACTGGGCACCCTGGAGTGGGACACACACCACCAAGGGCCCGTGGAGCACTGCTGGGATATGGTAGGAGACCCTGCTCTCCAGCATCACACTGATATCCTAAAAAGGGAGAGGAGTCCTCAGGAAAGCCCACGGTCCCAGCAATATGACAAACCATGTGATGGGAAAGGCTCCTTCTTGTATCTGGAAGCTGGGAGTGAAGGGTATCCAGGCACGGGACATGGTTGCTCACAGACAACCTGACTAGGTCAGCCATGTCCTGTGCTTTGTCACCTATGAACATGGCCCCTGGAAACCACTGATATCCCCATGCTGGAGAATGAGAGCCAAGCTAACTGGCCCCCCATTGGAGGTAAGATCTGGACCTTTCCCCAGGGGGAGTCTTGCATGCCACTAAAAGAAATTGAGGCTTTGGAGCCCGTTGTGGCCAGAGCTGCTGGGGATCCACAGCAGGGACCCTGGAGTTCCCAGGGTGCTGATTCCACCTGCTGAGCAGCAGCACGTCCAGTGCTCCCTGTAGCTCCTCTGTCTCACACTGGGTGCTTTGGAGGCAGCCTTTGGGGAGGTAGCAGGAGGCAGAGGGGAGCAGAGGAAGGCTGAGAAGGGAAGTAAAGGCTGCATCCCTGGATGCCGTGGCAGGACAGCCTTTGCAGAGCCAGTTCTGAGTCTGGGGTGGGAAATGGAACAACAGTGCCAGAGAAAAAAGTTCCTTGTCATGGGTGCTGGATCATGTACAGGTGTTTGAGTCCATAAGTTTCTTGGAGGGTTCTGCAAGAGCCATCAGATCCCCTCTGAGGCTGACTGTGTCCTCAAGCATTGTCCCGTCTGTTTCCATCACATTTGCTGCCAAAAGACACTTTCTCTCCAGGAGATGGTACTAACAAAGGACTGGGCCTCCAGCCTTGGCTCAGTTTATCTACTTTATTGGGACAGAGACCGTATTTCATCCTGGTGCTGAGATTATGCACTGAGCTGCACTTGGTGTTCTGCTCTTCGGCCATATTTTAGGAAAGAACCTACATTTGCCTCCCCCCTTCCCACCCGGAAACTGCAGCCAGCAATCGCCTGGGACATCTCTTTGAGCCAGCGAAGGCAGCGTGTGGGTCAACGCGTAGCCATGAAGCTGGATAAAGAAGGACACTAATAAAGGACGTGGTGACGGTGTTTGTGATGTCGTGGTACCCCACAGAGCCCGGGGCTGAATGGTACCGGGAGCTGCCCTCTGCCCAGGCTGCCGGACTGGGCTGGGACGTTCCCAGCGGGAACACGCGGGCTTTGCCCGCCCCGGACACTGCTCCGGGGGTCCCAACGGGGGCTGGTGAAGGGACCACGGGCCGGACACGGCACGGCAGTGTCCTCCGTCCTCACGGAGCCCCACGGGGATGCTGTCCGCGCTACCCCGCCCCACCCGAGATCGCAGCCCCGGCCCTGCCCGGCCCGGCCCGGCCCTGCCGTGAGCGCGGCCCCGGCCCCGGCCCCGCAATGACCCGGGAGGGCGGCGCCACCTGGCGGCTGNCCCGAGGGTCCCGCGCCGCCACAGGGCTCGGGGTCCGAGGGTCCCGCACCGCCACAGGGCTCGGAGCACCTCGAGGTGCCTCCACAGGAGGCGGGGAATGTACCAGCTCCAGCATCCGGCCATGGGCCATGGAAGAGCCTCTGCCGCGTGCCCTGGGGACTCGCAGTGCTGGTGCCGGGGAGCAGTTCGTCCCTCCGAGGGGGCTGTGCCGTCCTGTGGGGCAGCCGGAGCTCGCAGTGCCGAAGCTTTGTGCCCCGATGGGATGGCACGTGTTGGACACGCAGCAGCTTTCCAGGAATTCCAGTTTTGCAGCAGCCACTGCTGACCCTGGGGTCCCGTTCGGGCCACCCCGGGGTGGCAGGAGCCTCTTTTTCCTCTGGAGGCTGCAGCAGCAGCAGCAGCCAGACACCAGAAGGCCAAAGCCCTCCATGACTGTCCTCTGGGCTGAAGCAAATTTGTTCTTCATGAGGAGTTTTAGCATGCCTGGAATATAAAGGCTGCCCTCGGGGACTGACAGAGCATCCCTCCATCCTCCCAAAGGGAGCAGTGGAAGAAGCAGAACCAAAGATACCCTGCATAGAAGAAAGGACATATCCTCCATGAGTGTTCCGAGTGAAGTGGGATTCATCCAGGCCCCTCTATCCTTATTCCATACAGGCCTAGTTTCTGGGCACAGTTGTTGTCCTGGGCCAGGTCCAACCCTGTTGTCCAGCTCAGTTACTTCAATAAGACTTCAAATTGCTTAACAAATACCACACAAATGTTTAAACCCTGAGAATTTGTACTCTGGGTTCAAAATGTGATTTATCTTCATCTGTGCCCACGAGATTTATCAGCCCCAATTAAAGGAATGGCTGTTCTCTTTAAAGTGTGGTTCTAGTCAGAAAAACCAACTGGAGTCTCCTCTCAGTGAGTCAAACACATGGCCAAACCAGAAGGGAAAAATTGAGAAATGTTTTTCTAAAAACATCCTTATGTTTTTTGGTCAGAAATTTTTGAAGCATAGCTGAATTTAGAACCATTCAACCAACTGTAATGAGGCAGAAATCAGGAAAGGAATTGTGAAAATTCAGTCAGGTTTTTTTCCCTCTGTTCTTCATCAAAATCTTATGTTTTTATGCCATTTTTCATCAAAAAGTCGTGGCAAGGACTATGTGGCACATCTGCCTAAGAAAGACCATTTGCAAACCTGTGCAGCACGGACAGGAGGTGACTCTGTGGATGCCTGCTTAGGAGAACAAGAGCTCTTGTTCACATGCTCTGGGCAAGCCTGCTGAAACATGGGATGTGAGGACTTAATCCTGGGCACAGAGGAGTGCACTGGTAAACAAGGCACTAATTCCTGCTAACAAACCCGTGGACTTACAGTTCCAGTCATGGCTGCCCTGCTTCTTCCTTTCCTCTTCTGTGACACTGAGCTCTAAGGGGGAAGGATGGCTCTGCTGTGCCCTGAGAGCTGTTGGAGCACAGCCAGGGAATAATCCCCGGGACAAGGACTCAGAGAACATGAAGTTCCTTCTCCTCTCTTAAAAGTTCCTTCTCCTCTCTTCAATGTGATCTCCGAGGTGCAGGCCATGATCAGAAGGACAAGTCCAAAAAAACCCCAGCCTCTGACAGGGTAAAACCTCAAACAAGGCAGAGCAGACGGAGAAACACACAAAGATGAGCCATTGAGTAGTTGCCACTAGGATCCAGAGAGACCAGCTTTGGCACCATCTGTCACTGAGCCAGTGCCATACTGTCAAATGCACCTCATCTGGAGATGGGAAGGCATGAAAGATGGGCGCAGAGACAAATGCCAGAAGAAAACAGCCCCAGGAACTGCATTTGGCATTGGCAGGAAACGTTTTTAGACCAAACTTACCTTGAAACTTTATATTTTTTTCTGCCCGTGCAATTTCCCAACAAATTAAATTGTAGGGGAAAAGTCACGATGGGGATTTTAGAGGTTTCCCTCAGACAGCACCAGAGCCTTTTGACCCAGTTTGAACCCACAGACTCTGTGCATTCAGATTAGGGTGCCAGAAAAGAACCAGAAGTTCCTTTCAGGCCAGATGGTGAATGTTATCCTTTCCCTGTAAGTGTGAGGAGAATGTTTTAATCCTCATCAGCTTGCCTGCGTCAGTATGTATTTCTCCCTGCAAAAAACTAATTTGTATTTAAGCCTTTTCTGTTCAGTACTTCAGAGCACATAACAAAAGGATTTTCCTGCCTGGAACACTGTGTTGTTAGACAGTTCTGGCTATAGCTCTCACCTGGGATGTACAATAAAGAAATCTGACCTTTTATGCTCACTGTCTTTGAAGCTGGGAGGGTCCTGATTTCAATCTCAGCAGCAAAGGGCACATCTAAGTCTTGATTTAAAAGGTCTGAAATTACTCTCATCATCTCCCCTGGCTGCTTGTCTCATCCAGCCAGTCTCACCTCATCCCACCTCACCTGGAGTCAGGCACAGGCAGCTGGATCCCATATGCTGGGCTGCCCTGGCCAGTCCACCAGCGATCACCAGGGCCAGATGTCCTGGGCTGGGGGCTTGAGGGGCACTATTCCCCTGATGGTACCCATGTCATGCTGTGTGGGGTCCCCCTGATCCAGCCTGGTGTCATTCACCCCAGCTGTGCAGGAAGGCACGCGGGAGGAGCAGAAGAAGCCCCAGGACTGACTTTCCCAAGCCTGAGGCAGACCCATGAGGAGACAGGAGCCCCAGCAAACACCCTGGTTTCCCCTGACACCACCAGCAGTACGTTCTGCAGCCAAAGACCTGGGGCCCACCTCTGTGTCCCCAGTGCCCCCTGCTAGCAGCCCTGGCTAGCAGAGGGTGCTGCGCCCTGGGCAGCATGCTGCCTCTGCCCTACGCACCACTCGGCACGCAGGCAGGGGAGGTGTGCAGCCACCAGTCTGCAGGGGGAGCCCCCCAAACACTTCTGGGGAGGAAGAGCTGGTCAGCCATCGACTGGCAGATGGTTGCCAGCGAGCAGAGTCCCCGAACCATTCCGGGACTTCTGGCATTTGGAGTGCAGTCTGCTCTCCACCAGACAGCGTTAGCTGATGCTGTGGGAGGTTTTTTCCCGTGTGGGAGGATGGTTTACAAGTGCTGAAATTGCTCCTGGTGCTGCCAGCATCTCTGAGAGACCAAGTGAAAAAAGCAGGGTCACGGTATCTGTTATCTCAAGATCTCTCCTGCGCGGGCGGGCACATCCAGACAGATGTGAATGATTTTGATCTTACCAAAAAAAGAGATTTCCTCCTACAGGATGCATCAGCTTAGCTACTGCTCAGTGGGCTCTGGGAATCACTTCAGCATCACAGCCCTGTGCCTCCAGTCAGGCGCAGGCACCACCCCAGGACTCCTGGGGCTTGTCATAGGCCTGTCCCTGGGGTGGCTCTTTGCCCTTGGCTTTGCTTAGCATCTCCTGGCCTTTCCTGGAGGAGGAAATGCTGGAAGTGCCCATTTCCATGCCTCAGGACTGCTCACTGGAGCACATGCACTTCTAGAACCAGTGTAAAAAGGCACAAGGTCCTATCCCTTGTAGGTGCAAACCCTGCCTCCTTCTCCTTGCAGTGTTCTGCTGTGTTCTCCTGCAGCTCTCCCACGCCTCCTGGTCGGGGGTAAAGCTGTGGGGCCATGAGGCCCTTTGCTTTCGCCTCCATGAGCACAGGCAGGTTTTTCTCCAGCCTGCACTGGTTCTGCCTCTGGAGCAGACTGGGGACTGTCTGATGAGCTGTTTGGGTGTTTGAGGCCAAAGCCTGATCCTGGACCACAACTTTCCCAGGTCTGAGCCGCTTTTGAGACATCTGCCTCCCAGGGCTGAGGAGAGGTTCTCAGGCCTGCTCGGAAGAAAAGCGTCGCTGCCTGCTTGGCACCAGAGCTTGGACGGGAATCCTCTTGTTTTTCACGAGCAGGCTGAGCGGTCAGCACATACCATGAGCAACAGTCAGAGGAGCAATAAATAGCCAGACCAGAAGGAGACAACCTGCTCAGACTGGACCGCTCATCCCCTGTGCCGGCGGGATGACTGCTGCTCTGCGCCAGGGTCTCATGAGAGACGGGCACAGAGAGCCACCGTCGTGGCCCAGCCCGGCCCCAGAGCATCCTCCAGGAGCAGCTGTGCCTACTGCTCCAACCAGCACGTCCCAGGACGTGCTAGGCAGCCATTGGGGTTGTCTGTGTGGGATGTCTCACTCCTGCTCCCAGAACTGTGCCAGAAGGCAGATGCCATCACTGCAGGCTGGCTGTGAGACTGTTCCTCCAGGGCTGGTTCCCATTTGGGATCACACCCAGACTTATTCCTGAGTCCCAGTGAGAGTCCCAGTTTTTCTTGTTCTCCAGGATAAGGAGCACTTTGTGAATATTAAGGTTCAGTAACACAGCTCAGAAAACTCTGTTTTCCCAAATGATGCTCCTTTGTGATCTTACACCACCCCATGACTGTTGGGTACAGGAGAGGTCCCAAACAGCCAGTGAAAGCCCATTGCTTGGCATTTTCCTTTCTCCCCGTTAAAGTCTGCAAGAGAAGCAGGCATGAAGGTTGTTCCTACTGCTCCAGGTCACCTCGTGCCAAGCATCCAATATGGAATAGCCAGGGGTTGTAAAGTGCTCTGAACCTGAAAAGTGCTAACTAAGAAAATGAAGCCCAACACGAGTGTTATTAATAAATGCCAGCCACTGTTATATAACTCCTAATCATGAACTGAGTCTTTCGGCCCCTATTGTTCCATTGTCAGGCCCTATTATCTGGGAACTCTTACCCACCGACCACAAGAAATAGCCTGGGCTCTGCGGGTTTGCAAACTTTGTTGTTGGAAAGCTTTTCATGCAATTGTTTTTGCTTTGTGCTGTTGCCTTCCTCATTGTACAGATGTGGGTGTGTATCACAGCCCACACCCTCTGCCTTTTGCCTCAGGATAACTTCGAACACGAACTGATCCGCCTCAGCGAGTGTTTTTCCTAAGAATTCTCTTTAAAAACAACAACATTCAAACAAACAAAAAAACCCCCTCATTTTCCTGAAGTGAAGCTTGTGCTGGGGAAAGATGCTGGCCTTCACTCCCAGCAGAATAAGGAGTGTGCTGTATCCTGAGAAGAGGGTCCCGCAGGAGCAGCAGCAGTGCCTGAGCCCAGGCCTGAAGGAAGGAGGGAGTGTGGGCTACCTGGGTCTCTGGAACCCAGCTGGAGCAGGGCAGATTGGGGCTTGCAGGACTGGACTATTGGCCCCCCCCTGCCAGAGGGGCTTTCAGCCAGCCCACTTGAGTGCTTCTTGTCCTCTTCACCACAGCCCATCTCAAGACGGGTTTCTCCATGGTGGTTCTACCTGGGAGTCCACATGAAGCTCATCTGGCACTTGTGCAAGCTTGTAAGGAAGTCTCAGCTCTCCTTTCAAGCTACTTCAGGCCTCTGCAGAGGTTTCCATGCCCCAGTAAGTGTGGATCTTGGAGGACTTTCCAACTGGGCAGTGTAAGGTACGGCAGCCTGGGAGGCTCTGCAGGCTGGTCACAGCTTGCCAGTGTGGAAGCACTGTCATTCATAGGGCTCAGGCTGGGACCAACCACACTGAAAAATGCCTTTCTGGCCAAAGCAGAACCGTTTGCTGAACTTTGTCTCATTTAGAAGAGAAATTTTAAATCAAAACCAGAAAATGCCAGGCAAAGAGCTTTCGGTGTCCAGTTTTGGAGGCCTGTATTTTCTTTACCAACGTGTTTTTAAAATCTGTGACACATTTTTCTTCCTTTCACTGGAAAGCCTGAAATGACACAGAAAGCTAAGAATAGTAACAATACCCAACCGAGTCACTGGTGTTTTTCAGTAAGCCCTAATGCAAATTGTGATGCTGTCTTGGGCAGGTTTTGTTACTTTTCTGACCAGGGCCTATTATTAGGGTTGTAAATATTCCCAAGCAAAATGGTCTGGAAGCCAGCAACTTGTTCCTGAATGATTTTTCCTGTAGTTCATCCAGCGCCTTGCACCTTTGAGCAGTGACAACCTGTAAGTGCAGTGATGCTCTTGGGGTGGGGATGGAGGTGAGGAGCACCCGGAGCAGTGCTGCAGTATGATCTCAGCATGGTCCCCAGGCTGGCACTGTGACCTTGGGGTCATCCTCCCTCACCATCTGCAGAGATGGGCTTTGGGACACTGCTCATAGAACCATCCTTGGTGGCTGGATATGCTCCCCACACGGGTCTGAGCTCTCCCAGTTGCCCATCCCCTGGGCTTTGCAGTGAAGGGCAGGCACAGAACATACACGGCCAGCACTGGGCACCTTCTGCCCAGCCATTCCCAGTGCTTTCCCTTTAAGAGGGACACGAGGCACAGAGGTTGTGTGTGCTGTGCAGGGAGCTGGGGCAGCCCAAGAGACCACTCTCCTGGGATCTCTGCATGGCACAGAGACACCTACCTAACAATTGAGGGAATACTTTCCATCCAAAGAATCCATCTCGTGGTCCCCTCTTCATTTGTGACACAAGGGAAAATGTGAAGCAGCCAAGATGCATGAATCACTGTCCCAAACAACATATAATGAACTCATAAAATCAAAGGCAGGGTTAGTTTCAACCCGTGCTGCCAGGGCTCCTTGGACATTGTCTGGAATGAATTTAAGTTGTTACAAAACTCTCTGTGTGTTTCTCTTCCCCCCAACCCCCTAAACCATCTTTCACGTCTCCCTCTTCACACCATGTTTTCCTATGAGCTTCTTTCCCTTCCCTCCCTCCCACCTCTCCTCTCCTGCCTTCCTTCTCTCATTGTTCACCCTGGTCCCTCCTTCCCAGCCCTTTGTCGCAGCCCTTCCTCTCAAAATCTCCTCTTCCCCCAACCATCTGGCTGCCAGCCACAAACCACCACCACCTTTCAGAAAGACTCATTTTCAGGACAGCTGCAGCTGATTGAGCAAGGCCCATGCCACCTTTGTGGTCTGACGTGGCTACACCGAGGGCTCCTGCCTCACTGGGAGCTCAGCCCTGATCATCAGCAGAGGCAGTGGAGGGATGACCTCCCCAGGCAGTCTGGAGGACTGGAGAAGCGTGCCGCATGCATTTGACCGTATGCTCACACTTCTGCTGCCTCACAGGAATTCTCCTGACCTAGAAGTGGCCCCCAAACCCAGCCCCTGGCCTTGCACAGGACATGCCAACATTCCCACCATGTGGCTGAGAGCATTGTCCAAACGCTTCTGGAGCTCTGCAAGCTTGGGGCTGTGAATTGCCTTCACCCCTACAGGCCTGCTCATGAGCCAGCACTCCCAAAGAGGACAAGGAAGCAGGCACTTCAATCCCACCACCACTTCAAGAAATAGGGATTTGTTTCTATCACAGTAGCTGCTGCTGCTTGTAACTGAGCAGGTTCTGGGGCCTCAGGAGCCGCTCGAGGCAAGTCTGAGCAGCAACAGGCCCTGCTGCCTTGGAGACCTGGGCTGGCACCTCTGTGCTGCAGCTCATGGTCCCAGCAGCAGGCAGGGACCCCCAGCCCTTGGGAAACCAAGGCCCCTGTGCTGTGCCCAAGTGAGCAGCAGAGGCACTGCCCAAGCTGCTGAGGCTCTCTGGAATCCCAACCCAAATCTACCCAAACGCTCAATTGGTTTGGAGCAAACAAGGGGCAAGCCAAACCTCAAGCCCAGCCCTGACACAGCCAGCCTAGCAAGCTGCTCCCGGCTCTCCCAGGACAGCCTCCATCTGCCGGGCAGGTGTGTGGAGCGCCCCTGAAGCACCCGGCGCACCGCGCTGCGGTTGCAACATCGCTCCGCGGTGGCCGCCTGCCCCTGCGGCGCTGCGGACAGGGCGGTACCTGCCGGCCCGCAGCGCTCCCCTGCCTCCGCTGCGAGACAGCACCGCTGAGGTAGCTGATGAGGTTCATTAAAAGAGCCCCTGGTGCTAAAGCTAAGCTTTGCTTCTGACTTCAGGCCCGTGAACAGCATTCGGGGCCCTGGGAAACAGCTCTAAAAATTCAGGAGAGATGTTTCGCAGGAGAAACCCTCACTCTGCATCCACATAATCCCGCTCAGCAGAGATGCCGCTGGCGGGCAGCTGTGCCTCCTTGAGAGGCCCCCGTCGCCCCGAGAGCATCCCGAGGCTCCTGCCGTGGCCCAAGGCGTGCAGGACACGCACAGCGTTCTCCCGCTTGTGACAAGCACAGCATCCTTCCACTGATGGCAAGAGGACGGGCGCAGCATCCTCCTGCCGATGGGAACATACTCAGCTGCCAGTGCCCCCGTGGGACCGGCGTGTCCCGCTGTTCCAATCCACCCGCTCGCGGCTGCCGGAGCCTCTCCCCGGCACAGACCGAGGTCCGCGGCCGCAGCTGCGGGGGAACGGCTCCATCTCGCGGCCGCCGGGCCGAGCCGGGCCGGGGTCGCACCCGCCGCCCTCCCCGGGGCTGGAGGGTCCCTCGGCTGCTGCGATCGCGCCCCTGGGGACACGTGTGTGCCTTTGCCTGCCGTGGGGAAGGAACACACCGGTGCCATAGCGGTCACTGCAGAGCAGGGGGGCACAGACAGAAGTGTGAGGTGTGAGGGCAACATTCTTGAGCAGTCTGCACACACAGCCATGGCAGTGATGTGGGGATGGAACTGGATAAAGATGAACCGAAGCGTGTTCAGGAAAAGGGCCAGGCTTAGGTCTTGCAGCTCAGGAAGCTGATGAGAGAGAAAGAGGCACAAAATCCATTCCTGACCCCAGCTGCTTGCTGAATAGGAGGACCTGGGACACGCTCATCACATTCAGCATTGTCCAGGAATGTTTTCACTGTGAGCAGGGCTATGCAAGTCCCTTTGCCATGGGCTAAAAGTCGCCACAGAGGGATAACATAGAGCTGAGGATGTGCTAGAAGAGCAGGACCTGGAGTGCCTGCAGAACTGCCACTCCCTGGGGGCATGGAGCATGTTCGAGGGCTGCGTTGCACATTGTCCCTGCCTCTGCAGCACCTTTCCACAGCATCCCCCAGTCCAAGAGCAGGAACGGCAATGACAGCAGAACATGGCCTCAGCACACACCGCTGCAGGTTCAGCTTCTCTCCAGACTTGCTAGCAGACTGCAGTCCCTTGGCCTGGGGCTGTAAGCTGCAGCTCCAGTGCTGTGCCTGACCTGTGCAATGTTCATGCTGGGGTGAGCAGGGGCAGGGCAGGGCAAGGTTACTGTAGTGTGGTTATACGTGTTACACGGAGTTATGTGCTGGCTTTGTCGGTGATGTCCCACTGGGTTCCTTTTCCCCAAGCCACACTCACTGCACACCTTTCAACAAACAAACCCTGTCTCCACCGGGGTGAACTGCCCCTACTGACCTTTCTGGGTGGCAGAGAAGAGCTGTTGTGGCCCAGAGCAGGGCTACTGGTCCCCAGGGAGGGCCTATTTGGGCTGCCTCCATATCCCCACAGTGCTGAAACCCAGGGTGCTGCCAGTACCTGCACCCCAGGCTGGGCAAGCAGCCCAGGACATCTCTGTTCCCCAGCTGTGCAGAGCAAGAGGAAGGACCCAAATGCACCATGGATGCACTGGGCCTGTGGGAAGGCTGGTGCTGAGCAGGAGAGTCAGGGTGGAGGGAACAGACTCCCCAGGGCTGCTGAGGCTCAGGTGAGCCCCAAGCTACTGGTGTGACAGAGTATGGCAGGATGCCTTGGGCAAATCATGCTCCACGAGGAGGGCGTCTCTACCTCCCTGCAAGGTCTCATGTTCCTGGCAGCAGGTGCTGCGACCTGCACTGCAGAAGAAACCATGTGTGGGGACAGACTCTGAGCACAGAGGGTGGGAAGGCAGATGTGTCTGTCAGGAGACTGATAGTCCCAAAAGGGAGGCAGATAAGGTGCCCTTGGAAGAGTAAATAGCACAGAAAGAAGGGAAACATGAGAATTATGGAGTCATCCTGAAGATGACCCAGGGGCTGAAATGGGATCCTCCTCTCTTGCTGCACTGGGAGAGGGGCCTGTGGGACCAGTCAAAGGAAAGAGTCCTCCATTCTGATAATAAATCTCTTCCTTCTCCAGTGAGGAGGGTAAAGAAGGACGTGGCGAGGCAGTGGCTGCTTGTCTGGAAACACGAGCCTTCATCTCAAGGAGTCGTTCCAACACGCCAGGATGGGGCTGGGGCTGCCCGCTGTGACATGTTCTCCTTCCTCGGCGGGGCTGGGGACTGGATTCCATTGGGCTCACCTGTAAGGGAGCGCGCCGCGGGGTGCCGGGCCCGGGCGTCACCGCGCATCGCGGTCCCGGGGCCCGGCGCTGCCGCGGCTCCTCTGTGCGCGCCG
>VZSE01003223.1:1458225-1584084 GCA_013398275.1 Promerops cafer | reverse complement strand
AATTCCAACCTCCAACATCAGCTTAAGGTGCATCAAAGTATAGATATATGATAATAAAAGACTTTTAACATGTGTTTTAGCTAAGACATGTTAACAGCTCACTTCTAAATCTTTGTCTAGATAAAGCCTATGGCACCATTCCACATTGACTTGTGTATAAATAAGGGAAGACCTTTAACTCCATCCTTGGATGCTCGGCCAGGCATCTTGTCATATTTTATGATTCATAGTCTAATGAATAATTTTGTGCCCTATGTGTTAACCAGAAGAACTGAGTCTTTTCTTTTAGAGCTGTATGAGTAAGTGGAAAGTCACAAAACAGACTTTTGCAGGTGAATTACTGCTGGTAATAAACTAAGGTTTAAATCAAAATATGAATTTGCTTGCTTGCCAAAGAAACAGCTAAAATTTTTTCTGGTAAATTTTTCTGTGCATATTATGTCTCAGTTCCTGTACTGTTCACAATGCACACTCTGTTTTCATTAATTATACATACCCAATGTGCACATGATTTTTACCGTGGAACACACAGGTTTTGTATTTCCAAAATTGACATGGCAATGGTGTATTCTTCAGTATTTTGTGGCAATTTTATCAGTACAAAAAAATCCTACTCTAATTAATTTCTTTAAAAGGATATTTCTGTTCCCCTACATGTTCATTTGAATGATGTTTAAGAGCCTCTGTAATTATCTGAAGATACAAAACACACTAGAAGAGAAAATGAAGCAGGGGATGACATTGGCTCTAACCAAAAGCTGATTACACTTCTGAGATAGGTTTTGTTAGTAAAGTACCTTAAGCCTTGAGGAAAATTTCATACCTGTTGATGATTTATCATCATTATGATTTATGATCAAATATTTTTGATACACTGAAAAGAAGGAATTCTGCCTTATATAGTGTAATTCAAGCCAATAACCCTTTAAAAATCAAAATATAATGTATGTTAAGATCCGAGAATTGGGATATTTTGATCAAAACCAATGCAAATGCATTGTTAAAGAATAGCAGTAATAATGAACAAAATAAGCACAAGAACAGCTAAACAAAAAGTATGTCTTTTTTTTTTTTTCTTTCCCCAAAGAACAATATTTGAATACACTTGCTGCTTAGAGAGCATTATTGACATGACTTTTATTAACAGTGATAACCACTTCCTGCTCTGGTCCTAAAAGACCATGCTTTTAAAAGCCATCTCCCCTTCCAGATTCCTGAAGTAGGAAGGGATTCATAGATGGGAAATATTCTTATTTATAGGGCTGAAGAAGAGCTCTTTTACACTCAGATAAGCCGTTACACTGGGTAAGAGGTTTTGGTCAGTTAAATTGCTTTTGGCTTTTCCATCATGCTGTGAGTTAGTTAACATTAGGAGAGAAAAGAGACAAGATACAATGGTGACAAGCAGCAAGTTAAAGACTTACTTAGTCTGCTGTAATTGGAGAATATTATAGAAATTGTGAAAGGGAGGCATATAGGGATTTTCCATTGAACAATGTACTTAAAGGCTCTTAGGAGCAAAACCAAACGATATATGAGTCAATGATAAACAGTATGGTTGCCCACATGTCCAAGATACTGTCCTGTCCCTTGAGGAGATCCAGTTATTTGACCTGAGCCCAAGTACCTCATAACAATATATTTTTAAGTGACTCATCGTTGCTCTGAGAAAACGCAGGATATACGTGTCACAGCAAGAGAAAATAAGGCAGTAAACTTATATAACATTCTTAAGCCTTCAGATAAGTTTTGAATCAAATACTCCATTCTGTCACATTCTGTTCTCTATTACCAGGCTTAGCTTATTTCTTCTTTTATTTATTGACAGGATTAAGGAATAAATTTCTACTTGTTTTTACACACATTTTGAAATAATTGTGGTTATAACAAATCTTTAAGTAAAATGCAGAAGAAAAGCACTAAAATGCATAAGAAAAGACACAAAATAAGGTTTATGACACCTCTGTCATGCAGCTGAACAGATCTTGATATACTTAGTTTTTTGTTATTGAGACTTACCCTAATACCTTTGAACAGTGCAACCCATGGAAATCCAACAATGGTGGAATTAAGGCTGGACCAACATGTCTTACTGTGAAAAGAAAGAAAAAGGTAAATCAGTGTTCTGATAAAGTTGGAGGTGAGAACCCCTTGCCTTCCTCAGTTTTCTAGCTTTCCAGCCTTTGATGTGTGCTACAACTTACAGCTGGAGCTGTTTGTGAGTGGGACTCATGTAACATGAGCAAAAAGGGCAGGAAGGAGGACCTAGGAGCTACTGACCAGTCAGCCTTACCTAAATCCCTGGAAAGGTGATGAAATGCCTCACTCTGGAGGACACACAGAGGACAAGAAGGTGATCAGGAATGGTCAGCATGGATAGTGAATGACGTTTGACCAACCTGATTGCCTTCTACTGTGAAAGAGCTTCCTGGATGGATGAGGGGAGGACAGTGGATGTTGTTTACCTTGCCTTCAGCAAGGCTTTTCACACTGCCTCTCACAATATGCTCATAGGCAAACTTTGAAAGTGCGGACTGGATGAATGGGTAGTGGGTTGGATTAAGAACTGGCTGAGCAGCAGATCCCAGAGCATCATGGTCAGTGACAGGGTCTAGTTAGAGGCCTTT
Organism: Promerops cafer; assembly: GCA_013398275.1. Lineage (NCBI taxonomy): Eukaryota > Metazoa > Chordata > Aves > Passeriformes > Nectariniidae > Promerops > Promerops cafer. Next base: position 1,581,457 of record VZSE01003223.1, on the reverse strand, counting down.
CACTAGTGGTGTCTCCTAGGGCTCTCTACTGTGCCCAGTATTGTTTAACTTACCCACCAGTGTCTTGGATGAAGGGGCAGATGCCCCTCAACAAGTTTACTGATGACCCAAAGCTGGGAGGAGTGGCCAACACCCCAGAGAGCTGTGCAACCCTCCAGAGGGTCCTTGACAGGCTGAAGAGATGGGCAGAAAGGAACCTCCTGAAATTNTGGCTGAGCAGCAGATCCCAGAGCATCATGGTCAGTGACAGGGTCTAGTTAGAGGCCTTTCACTAGTGGTGTCTCCTAGGGCTCTCTACTGTGCCCAGTATTGTTTAACTTACCCACCAGTGTCTTGGATGAAGGGGCAGATGCCCCTCAACAAGTTTACTGATGACCCAAAGCTGGGAGGAGTGGCCAACACCCCAGAGAGCTGTGCAACCCTCCAGAGGGTCCTTGACAGGCTGAAGAGATGGGCAGAAAGGAACCTCCTGAAATTCAACAAGGGCAAATGCAGGGTCCCGCTCCTGGGGAGGAATAACCCTGACCACCAGTACAGGCTGGGGGCTGGCCTGCTGGAAAGCAGCTCTATGGAGACGGACCTGGGGGACCTGGTGGACAAGCTGTCCATGAGCCAGCAGTGCCCTGGTGGCCAAGAAGGCCAATGGGATCCTGGGGTGCATTAGGAAGAGCCTTGCCAGCAGGTCAAGTGAGGTCATCCTGCCCCTCTGCTCAGCCCTGGTGAGGCCACACCTGGAGTGCTGTGTCCAGTAATGGGCTCCTCAGGACAAGAGAGACATGGAACAACTTGAACAGGTCTAGTGGAGGGCAACAAAGATGATCAAGGGACTGGAGCATCTCTCTTATGAGGAAAGGCTGAGGGAGCTGGGCCTGTTCAGCCTCAAGAAGAGGTGACAGAGGGGACCTCATCAGTGCCTATCAGTATCTGAAGGGATGGTGTCAAGATGATGATCCAGGCTCTTCACAGTGTCAAGTAACAGGACAAGAAGAAATGGCCAGAAACTGAGGCACAAGAAGTTCCACCTAAATATGATGAAGAAGTTCCTTACTGTTTAGGTGACCAAACACTGGATCAGATTGCCCTGAGAGGCTGTGGAGTCTCCCTCATGCAAGATATTCAAGAACCATCTGGACAGAATCCTGTACCATGTACTCTAGGATTACCCTGCTTGAGTCAGGAGGTGGGACCAGGTGGCCAGCTGTGGTGCCTTCCAATCTGACCCATCCTGTGATTCTTTGAAATACTAATTTATAAATATAGTAACTGTAGAGTGGAAAAATAATCTTAACTTTAATCTTAAACTGAACACAGCACAATTACTGGTCATCTAGGAACTGTACATTAAATACCTAACCAATGTATTTCTCCTCAACTTTCAGTTAAAACTAAAGACTGCCTCACTCAATTATTTTTATACTGTAGATTAATGAGCTGAAATGGGGAGAAACAGTTGTAGAGCAACTGAAAACCTCACTGTGATGTAAAGCAAAGAAAATCTCACTTCTTGATAACAGGCACACCACATCTGTAGAGTTTTGTTTTATGTTTTGGGAAATGTTTTTGTGCCCGTAAGTTCCTTTGCTTTGTGTTTTTTACTGTTATATGACTTTGTGAGCTGGTGAAAGATATTACTGCCTGATTAGGTGCACAGTTAATCAGTCACAACAGCACAGTATCTCTAGTCTTTTGAAATTCTAATGCTGGTAATCCAGACCCTTATTAACGATGCTATGCACTATTTATTTATGCCATAAACTTTATCTTATAGAAGGGAAGTTTCATGTTTTGTTTTGTTTTTTTTTTCTCTCTACTTTGGGTTGGATGATGGTGTCTTTAGAAGTCAAGACCTTGTTACCCAGAGGGAAGACCTCAGGATTCAAGTTCTAGCACAGATTTCTGTGTTGTATCATGCCTCTGAAGGTCCCCAGCATGGGGTTTGCAGAACTTAGTCTCCTTTCCACTCTTTGCCCTACTCATTATAATAAACTGCCCTGATAGCTTCATTAGTGCCTTCCAGTGAATTTCCTCAGTGCTCTGGAAGATTACTTTAAATAGCAGTGGCATGGGCTCATTACTGGCAGTCCACTAGGCAAAATAACACATAGTTTAAAATTGAGGGCATTGTGCTCTTTCTTGCATGGTATTTTCCTGTAGGCTTTTTTCAAGCCACAACTGAAGTGTTTACTGTTTCTAAAAACAATTTGCAACTGTTCATATTAGCAAATTTAAATATAAAAACGTGAATGATGAGTGCTTACAAGATTCATTTCTTGGTCACACTAATTAGTTGTTTACAGACACTCAGTTTTGGAATCTTATTGGACATCTAGCAGGCCAGAGATTAAATGTTCAAAAGCAAATGCATTATGTTGGATGACAGATACCAAAATCAAAGTTGATGGAAGTGAGTCGCTTTAGGAATGGGACTTCAGGTCCTTTTGACAGTTTCACCTTTGATGTTTCAAGGTGGCTGAAAATTTGTGTATAGTTTAGTGTCACTGAGACTTGGTTTTAGGTACAGCTATTTAACCTTTGGCAATCGCAGAGAACTTTATACTTCTTGGCTTCATGAAGGATGATGATCTGCTGGGGAATGACTGTTTTATCAGTGAAAATGCAAAAGTGGCTGTAGCTCTGTTTGTCTGCCCAGTCTCCTTCAAAGCTTCAGTCCCATGGGTGATACATTATCAGGCCCACTCCAGTTTCCTGTTTATATAGGGTCTGGCTTTGATGCGAGTACAACAGATTAAGAAGCAGAAGCAGAGTTCCTGTTTTAGTACATTCTCATCAAGATGTATATAAGTCCAGTGACACTGTGCTGACAATTATTTAAAACATCAGACTGGGGAGCACATACTTTTATATCAGCACCAAAGATTTAAAGGCATACAACCTCGGTGGCAGCCCCACTAGTTCATCTTTCATCAAAGCTACAGATTAGGAAGAAATTTTTACATTTTGTTTTACACGTGTTTTAAGCTAAGGAAAATCATTCTGAAAAGGCTGATTTGTCTATACAAGAGAATTGAAAAAAATAATTCCTGCATTAAATTAAGTCCACAGCTTTTGTCTGAAGTCCATTTATCAGCCAAAAGGATCTGGAAACTTGTTTGTCTTTTCTGGCAATTTCTTAGTTGCATTTTGTGTTACAAAGTCATATGATTTCCTTGCAGTTTCAATGTCTTTAGCAAAGTTTCTTGCCATTATCTCTTACTATGCTTTTTTTTTTTTTGTTTTTTTAATATATTATAGTTCTCCTCACTTTAGAGCTCCTCGTCCCTGGGATTGGCATAGAGTAACCTGTTGCCCTGACTCTTGCCACTCTTGCTAATTATTTTTTTGGTAGCCCAAAATTTTGGTTTCAGTGTGGAATCTGGTTATTCCTTGCATAATGTTTTGTCAGTGTGTTGCCTGGTACAGCAGTACACCTCCAGCAGAGTGGTCTGCAAACCACGTATGCTTCTTATTCAAAGGCAGGCAATAGAAAAACACTTATGGTGAAATAGTAACAATAATAATAATCATCATCAACAATGTATAATTATTTGTGTTTGTAATTAAACCTAATTTAAGTGGTAAGTGCTAAGCCTTTTGTCATAAAGATGTGTAGTTATTCAGAGTAAGCCTGTGAAAATTCTGCAAGAAAGTGGGCTCTAAAGAAAGTCCCAGCTTCTTGGAAACTCATGCAGGCAGACCAGGACACTTTTTTTGCTTAGTCTGTGGCTTCTCTTGGGAAAAGCTTTGTGATGACCCTGCTCCACATTAACTTTTCCTGAGTTAAGTTTCCAAGTTGAGAATAAATACCAAAGTGTGCATTATAATGCAATTTGTCTGTAGTATCTATCCCAGGTAACCCTGGAAAACCAACTCAGTTCTTTCCCCCAGCAATAGTGGCTGTAAGACTTGGGTGCTTTGGGTATTCTTTTCAAGCTACACCTTGTGTTGGCAAGTTTGCTAGTCTTCTAGTTTAAGTGGTGTGTGAACTTAACACAACAGTTTTTCTTTATGAGTTGGTGATGTTTACAAACCCCTATTATATTCTAATTGCCTTGTTTGGGAGTTTCATCAAGAAGTATTACATATGTCTACGCATATGAATTCCATAATGCACAATATAATCTAGTAACAGTACCTATGATAACTACAGCATGTTACCAAAAAGAGAAAGCTTATCCTTTCAGCTTTTTGTATAATCATTTTGCTGTCTATTTACATTTTAGAACTGTCTATATTTAGTTTATGCTCTGGTATTTATGCTGTTAATGACTATGTGTTCCTTTCTGCTACTTATGGCTGTGTTACTTACATTTACTTAATGAACCAGAATGTTTAGAAAATAGAAAGACCATAGTCTGGTATAAAAGTACTCCCATCAGAAAAGGTTTAGTTGTCAAATGTTAAAACTAAATAAGAACTAATTGTGTTTAAGAATTAAACCAGGACTTGCACTTACTAAGGTACATACTTGCACATTCGAATTGCTGAACCCAGAGGTGGAATGGGTTATTCTTATATTAGTTTTGAAGTATTAGCTCTTGAAAAGAAAAAAACCAAACAAAAACCAAAAACTTAAAATGAAGAGAGTTTATTAAGCTGAGTTTGCTATCTTTACTGAGACACCATGTCACTTCTTTTGTGGAACCTTCCTTCTCCCCACCCATCCCCAGTAAAATCAGTGAAATTTAGCTTTTTTTATAAAGGCTCACAACTGATTTTTGTTCAAAAATCATGCTTACTGCATGTGCTTGTGGAACAATAGAACTTGAGTGGGGTTTTTTAGGTATGTGATGTGAAAGCAGATATCGTCATAGTAAATTGAGGTGATATATCTATTTTATAATCTCCCTACCAATGAAAAAGGTGTAAGGAATCTCTTTGAACATATCATTTTGTGGTGTTTACGTATTATCAATCAACAGATCTGAGAAAACAGTATATTGATCAGTATAATTCCTAAATTTATTATTTAGGAATCCTGAAATGTCAGGATTTTGATTTTACTTTGCATGTCAAATTTCCAACTTGACATGTTAGGAACTTGCAAGGTGACTGAAGAGCCAAATTCTTCTCCAGACAAATCCTTGTACCTTCCGTGCATTACACAAGTATATTCATGGGGATAAATGCCTTAAAGGGGCTTTAAACTGTATAAGGGCACCTAATAGGATTTAAAAGCTGTAAAGTTGGTTAGCAGAGTTTATAGCCTACTTGGATGGCTATGGTTGGTATTTCTTTTTCAGGCCAAGGTCAATGGTATAAATGGTGCTGTAGAAACTGCCTGTGAAAAACTGAAGAGCATACCACTGACTGAGACGAGGCACTTTCAACAAATATTTGTGTTTGTAAAGTAAACTTTTAGGGCTGGGGCAGAAAAGTGGAAGACAACTTTTGCCAGATCTAGACTATAGCTCTTGAGTTTGGGTTGAAATTTTATTTTTTAAAAATTTCTTTCTCATAATGTCACTCGAGAATTTTTTTCACTTGTCTAGGAACTATAGTTGGTGATGAAAAGAGGGTATTTGCTTTCCTGAATTGTTTGAGACAATTCCCTGAATTGTCTCTGGGTGCAAAATGAGATTTCTTTTTCTGAAGCGGAATGTATAAAAATTTCTACTTTGTGCCACTTACTGCCATAGTCATGAGGCCACTTAACACACTGCTTCCAAAAGGAATGGAAATGTCACAAGCCAATTATTGCAACATATGAATGACACAGTGCAACAAGACCATACCTGCATTCCAGGAGTGCAGTGAGGTGGGGGCTTCCCTTTTGAAACCCTGTGGTTACTTTGCTTAGTTACTTGTCTGTCTTCCCCAAGAGAAGGCAGGGGTTTTGGCTGGTCCTTGTGTGATGCCTGTGGGCAGCCACGGGCAGCAGGCATTGCCAGCGCATTGCAGCCAGTGTTAAGAAATTCTAGTACCACCACTTGGGACTGGGCAAACTTAGCCTTCACCTGTGTATCTGAACACTGCAGCCATCTAACCCCGCTCCATAGGTCCTCTTCATCCTCTTGATACAAGTGCACGTTGAATTTCAGTCAGACAAGAAACGTAGACCTGCGAAGCTGGGCCTGTGCCAAGGCTTGTTTGGCATGCTCAGGGTCAGGCTGTTACAGGGGTGCCCTCGGCCAGCGGGAAGTGGCTGGAATGGTAAGTAAATACAGTCAGCATTCATGTAATGTTTATACCAGGTTTGATTTATTCCAATATTTATTTCCACCAGGGCAGTGTTTTATTCTGCTTTAAACCCAACCCAGTCTCCATGAGAGTCTCCAATATTACTTCTCTCCGTAATATCTGTGATATCTCCGTAATATCTGTGATATCTCTCCGTAATATCTGTGATAATATCTGTAGAGAGATTTCATAAAGAGAAGGTGGTGGTTCCCAGGCTATCATAGTCCTTACAAGACATGGGTAATACACAGTGGCTTTTCCCTAACCAGAGATGAACTTCTGCTCCTAACTCATGACCACTTACCACATTTGCTGTTCTCCCTCTTTCCATGAAGAATGTAAATATCATGGCAATGTGCATGTAATACAACTTACAGAGCTTTTAATAGTTCATATGGTGCTACAGAAATGGAGCAGCCAGCAGATAAGAAACATAACTATATAATAACATAGCTACACCATCACTACAGGAAAGCTCTTGCTTCAATGGATTTAGCAGCATGTAGCGTAAGTTCTTCCTGCACTAATCAGGCATTGAACACAACAGTAGAAAAAAAAAATAAAATGAGAATTTAGAAAGCCCAACCACAACACCATACCACCTCTGTTTTCAACAGAGAGACAGAAAATGCTTTTCTCGTTGGCTATTCTAGTTACTCAAGAAGAGTTTCAAGAAATTACAGTTTTATTGTTTTAGGCAGGAGATAGAAACCAACAAACTGAACAGTCCCAACAAATTGCCTGTAGATGAAGAAAAAAAGAGAGAAGTTTAAAACAGCATTTTAAAAAACAAAAACAAACTCCAAACCTTATCAATCCCTTGCAACATATCTCTAGGCAGAGCTACAGCTCTTTTTCCTCCACATAAGCCTTTTTTGAAGTAGGGAGGGGCAGAGTGGCCAGCAGAGTTTGGCAAGCTATCCCATTGCTTTGGAGAACATTCAGCCCTCAGTTTCATAAGCATCATGAGCAGCTTCAGTTTTAAGCTTCAGGCTTCTGTACATGTAATTGGTATTTTATAAATAAATATGACAAATGGGATATATTTTACTAGCAATAAGTTACTGAAGTTTGTTATTGTGCAAAGGTATAGACTTAGAGATAAGTTTTGCTTACTATTAAATATTCAAAGCCTGAGTTACATGGGATAGTTGGGATTTAAAGCATGGGATATTTTTCCTCTGTGCTGGCTTTTACTGTAGGCCAGTGAAAGAACTTGGCAGTGTTTGTTTATCGTTTCTGGAATATGTTTAAACTTCCTAACGCACATGTTTTCCAGATGCTAAAATGAAGACACCTAGCGTTTGGGATTTTTATTTTTATCCTGCAGTGATGGTGTTGGAACGAGTGACATTCAATCAGTAAGCTACATTTTCTTTTTTTCCAAGGTAGCTGTAAGGGTATTATATAGGGAAGAGAACTGCAAATGTGTGAACTGCGGTTCGTATGAGAAACAATTGTCACAGCTCCTAATGCCAAGTGCAACAGACTAGAATAAGCAGAACTGGAACAAAACAGAAATTAGGAAGAAGAAAAAAGGAGTGGACTCTGCCTTTAAATCAGTAAGCAGCGACCCCTCTAAGTATGAAATAACCCATAAAAGAGTTCGTGTTGCAACAACTATTTGGACAACCACATGGAATTAAGGTATTTGCATATCTCAAGAGGCTGTTAATTTTTAAGATGTACATTTTGCTCTGCTTGGTGGCATATATGCTGTCCTCAGCTGAGTGTTACTGTGCTGCATAATATTTGTCATGTTTGTTGGAAAAGTTTAATTGAGCAAGTTTTAGCTACGGATAAATATCAAATGTCTTCTGTGATTAAGTTTTGGGTTTGTATTAGATACCAGCATTTTAAGTTCTAGACATAAAACTATGTAACGCTCTCTAATGGCTCTTAAAGGAAACCACAGACTGTTTCTCAAGTTGGTTATACAAGGAGTCGCTCCAAGGGACTTGGTGCTGCAGCCCTTGAAGTCAATAGCTGAGCTCCCACAGATTTTTGTGGTGCAGGCACGGCGCACTCTGCCTTGCACAGGAGCCAGCTGAAGTCAGCCCTCGTGCTCCGTCAGACAGTTCAAAGGGAGCAAAGCTGTCATCATCGCTGGCAAGCCCGAGGGGTAACGCGAGGACAGGGCGAGGCTGCCAGAGCAGTTCCCGGCGCTGAACTCTCCCAGGTCACTCCTGCAGCACTCGCTCCAGTGAGGCACAGGCAGAGCCTGGGATGAGCACCCGTCAGCCTCAGCTCTGCCTGGTGGGCTCAGAACAGCTCTGGCCTTCAGGGCTTGTGTGCTGGGAGCTGTGGGCTGTGTTTCCAAAGGCCAGCTTTTCTTACGAGCCTATTCCATCCAAACTTCAGAAGTTTCAAGCTTGTGCTTATGTGTTAGGGTGTGTAGACACTGTGGAACTGTTGTTGGCCAAAGAGTGCTGGTGGTGCAGATGGCAGGGATGTTGATATCATTTCTGGAAGGTCTTGTACCTGCATTCGAGGTGAAAGCTCACCACGTGCTCTGTGCACACACATCACCTCAAAAGAAGCCCTGCTGAAAATTTACCTTTGCTGCTGTCACACAAAGTGACTAAAAACCCAGCTCATGCATTTTCATTTAAATATAGTCTTTCTAGCCCATGTATTATTCAAAGGAACTTTTTCTTATGGAGAGTCCTATTATTCAACTTATTGCATTAAATGTTGGCATAAACCTTTACGTTAAAGAAGTAGTTTTTCTCCTCCACCATGCCAATGCTATCTAATAATTTATGAAAAAAAAGTGTGTGTGTGTGTGTGTGTGTGTGTGTGTTTGTGTGTGTGTGTGTGCACGTTGCCTGTGTGGGGAATATGTGATCTCACGGCCCATGATAAATCTTGAAGCATTCACTAGTGGTTCTGTGATAGGCAGGCTCACTCAGGATATGCTTTTTCTTTGACAGTGCAATGTAGGAGTGCCTTGATTAATGTTATTACTCTAAGGAATATAATAAAAAAATCCAGCGGAGCAAGAAAATTATTGTTACAATAAAAGCCATTCAAATGAACATGCTTATTAACATACCTCTCAATTGCACAGAGACTAAAAGACACAGAGTGTGTTCTCCTCTTCCACGTTGCTCTGCATATTTTGTCATTATGCTGCAGAGCTGTCGCGACTGCTGTCTCCTGGTTATGATTTTCAAATCCCAGCTGATGATTAATACCTTTGGCTCAGACAGTTGTAAAAGGCCGGTGTTGTACCTGCATTCATTTTCATGCTGCTCTGACAGCAGTGATGTGCATTGCAATGTGGAGGGGCATGGGGGGGTGGAAGGGAACTGTGAGAGAGGAAGAAAGAGGGTGTCATGCAGGAAATATTTTTTTTTATTTGTTTTCCTGGTTTGTCAGGTCAACACTCAAAACACACTAGAAAGCAGACAGGCCAGAAACACATCACATGAATGCCTTGCATTTCTGCAAGGCCTCTTATGCTGCCACCTTGCACTTACAAGCATCCTAAAACCTCCTGAGAGGAGATAAAAAATTCATTCAGTGACCTCAGGTAAAAAGGAAGAGTGGATAAGGTGCAGAATTTAATCCAGATTCTGCTGGAAATGGTATCTTTTCCGGGGAAAGATTGTTCTTGGGCAGTGTAGGGTAACACAAAAGATGAAGAGAACGTACTATGTATGCCTTGGGGCAATGGCAAACTTAAATCTGCAAAACTACTGATGTATGCTTAAGGAACATAAATGTAAACACAAGTAGAAAATTAATACGTAATTAATGAAAATGTTACAGGATCTCTGATATTCCTCAGTCTGTTTCCTGACAGTGCTCTCTCTCTTCTTTCTCCCATCTTCATCATCTCCACATAGTCATCTTTCCTTTTGGTATCTTCTGTTCCACCGTAGCATCCACCCATACCTTTACAAGTTCCCTTTTGCCTCAGTCCCAGTGCCTCTCACCCAGATTTTTGGGCCCTGCTCTCAAAAGGGAAGCATTTTCAAAGTTTTTGTTCATAGACAATTGTCCAAAGCAAGCCTAAGGCACACAAAAATCAGTTTGGAGAACCTGGATATGCAGCAGTGTGCAGCGTTGTGCATGCTGGTAAACACGTAGTATCTGGTGCTTATATTATTTATTATGTAAACGTATCTGTGGAAAATTCAATGTCAGCCCCTCTTGGACTGGGATGCTGAGTGAGCTGGCCGTGAGCGAACAATGCCGCTGTGAGTCGGACCCTTCCCCTCAGCGAGCGAGGATGTTTGCTCAGATGGAAGCATTGTTTCGGGCTTGCCAGAGGCCGGGAGCGGGGCGCAGGAAGCGGCTGCGCCCTGACTGCGCTCATTTCCCCTGCGCACGGCTCCTGCCCGCTCACGGACGCGCCGCACGGGCGATAAGGTCGTGATAATGAAATCATCGGAGGCTCTTTCACAATTCTCTGCTCGGATTAGGGGGTGTGTGTTCCCACTGAGCCGGTAAACGACGGCAGCCGGGAGTGTCTCAAGTGGACGGTGGGGAGCTGGGCAGACCTCTGATGCAGAAGCTGCTTTTCCAGCAGGATGCAAAGGAGATCCTGGTAGACAGATGGCTGGCTGCCCGGTTTGCAGTGTGGCCTTTCAGACCTCAGTCTCAGTTCCTCCCCCTGTAAAAGCATTCATTATGTTTTGTCACTCGATACATTAGTTTGTTTTAATGCACTGCAACCCCACATACATTTAGCAGTCTCTTTCTGCTTGTTTTATGGGGTTCCACTGTGTTTGGAAATGAATTGGAGCATCTGAAAGGCTTGGCAGTTTCATTAGGGAAGGACGGTCCAACCCAAATTAGTGTAACTCATTTAAAATTGAAGTAAAATGTTTTAAGGAGAGTGATCTGATAAATATTGGCTTAAACTAATTGGATTGTCAATAGACAAATTACTGCATTTTTCTCATTACTTAGTGCTCTGTAAGGCTTTCACATAGTATGTGAGAGTTCAGTTCCTTGCTGTGGAGCTGAGAAGGATGAGTGAAATCACTGACTGAAGATGCTTTCCAGGTCTTTGGAGGCTGCATGGCTCAGGGATGCTGTGTGGCTCAGCCCTCCAGGCAGCTCAGCCTGTTCAGGAAGAGGTGTTGCCATTTTCTGGTGGTTTTCACAGAGGTTTGCAGACCCCTCTTGCTCATTGCACGTGTGAGATACCTGCAGGCTGCTGCTGGCCTCTCTGAAAAAGGTGCTCACCAGGATAAACACAGCATAAAGCCTCTCATGTTACATGTAGAGTAATCTGAGGTTTGTTTATTTGGGGGTTTTGGGCAGTTGGTTTTTGTTTTTGCTTTTGTTCTGTTTTGTTGTGATTTTTTTTTGTTTAGTTTTTGTTTGTTTGTTTTAATAAGCAAATCAATGCTTATTTCCACTTAATTCCTGGAGGATAGAAAACTATGCATATCTTTCCAAAGTGAGCTTCCATATTACAATAAGCTATTACTTACAACCAAATGTGATCTAAATAGATAAGCAATTGTTGCATTTTTTTTTTTTTCTTTAAAAAGTACTATTATCCCCACTTGAATAATAGAAAATAGAAAACAAGCAGGGATTCTTAAAACCTTATCTGATGTTGGGAGCACCATCATTTGATTCCTTTCAAAACATGTTTTCTGAAAGGAGCTGGCATGCATTTATTTGATTCCTGGTACTTGTTCAATTCTCCTTTCTTGAATATCAAAACCAATGTCTTATGGAGAAAGGAGCTGCTCCTCAAAAAGGTATTCAGTAAGGTACAAGAACATGGGGCCTGAGAAGTGTAACACCCTCTTGTTCCTTAGTACTGAAATATTTGTATAAGCAGCAGCAGTAACAATATATTTTAGTGTCTGTGTGGTAGGAAATTGCATGTGGATGCAATTAGATAATATTGACAGTCACAATGGTGGGTATGCAAATAATACCATGATATTTTTCTGCCTAACTTCCTGTCTGGGAAAAGGTAGAGATGAAAAATGGAGTGGTGCTGTGAGGACCAGTGCTCCATTTATTTTTCTAATGCAAAATACCCTACAGCAGGGCATGTCTATGGGATATGTGTTCTCTCAGTTTAGGAGGGTCAGTAGCTGCCTGCATAGCTAAGGGCATACACGTTTGTATTTTTACAGGGCAGATTTGATGTATCTCATATGCAAGCTTGACTATCCCAGGTCCAGTATCCCAGCTGAAAATGGTTTCATTCAGTGCACTGCATTTCCATGTGATTATCCTGGTGTGCTTATTTTTTGTTACCTTTTGAATAGATAATTTAAAATTGCTCTCTGTAGGGATGGTCTCTCTGCCTGTCTCCCTATCAATCTTTCTATCTGAATGCAGAAGTATTTGATTAGTGTATTTAAAGTAATAAAGATGTCAACAGTAGTGTCATATTGATTGATGTTAATTATAAGTCTTTAATGGCTCTTCTGGTTTGGCCACTCTCCTTGCAGATTGTGATTTTATGGTTAAAATAATGCCCTGCTGTCCACACACTCGGTCATAAATTGTGGTCTATCTTTCTTTAATGACTCTGCATGCAGCAGTATAATCCCAGCAACATACATTATCTTTGGTAAAAGGAAGGCAGTGACTTTCATAGAGGTGATGGATGGATTTATAAGGACTAGCTAACGGACTGGCTGGGATCACACCAGAGGCAAAGCTGATTGTTCTGCTTGTGCATTGCCATAAGCAGAAACAGTAAGCAAGCATTCTTGGATAAGTGATGATTTTCATTCAGTTCCTCTCTTTCCACTCCATATCATCAGTAAAAGTTAAAGAAAAGGCTGAGATGTGAATCAGTCTCATATTCAAAAAGCTAACTCCTTAGCAATTAAGTAAAAAATCTGTAGGCATCTGTTGGCTATGCTGAACAATAAAGTAATGCAGATTCTTGCTTTGTGGACATTCTCTCTAAAAGACAGAATGAATGCATGTTTCACTTTACAGAGGTGTATTACTTCAGTGAGGAAAATGCTGCAGCCCTGAGAAAGGTCTCACCGTTTCTGGGGGAGTTTAATCATTTTACATGCATGTGAAAAGTGAAACGTCAGGGGACATGACAGGCATGTGTCCAGGGATGCCCACATACATATGGATGTGTGCCATGTTGCACGTGCCCATTTTTAAGTAGATTCACTATAGCAATTCTGAAACACCACCTTATTGCTTCTCTATCCATAACTGGCTCAGTGGAGCTCTGGAGCAGCGTGGAGAATCCCATCGTGGTGTTCACACAGATAGGTGCACACAGAAGCCTGTAGAGCAGTCTGTGCCCTACGGGGCCTGGGATGTGACTAGTGAACCAGGCTAAAAAGCTGGATGTTTCCTGTCCACTGAAAAGTTGGGAATAGAAGTTAATTTGGAAAAGATACAGAAAGTAATTTCTTGGAACCCTAATTCTGGCCTTTACTGCTTGGTAGCTCACTGTAGTTATACTGTCCATCAGTATACGTGATCGACAACACAGAAGTCCAAGGAAATTATTAGTGAGGAATGGGCATTGTTTTGTTTGGTTTTGTTATTTTTTGCTGGATTAAGATGAGATTCATAAAATTAGTGCTGAGCAGAACTGTAGCACAATGGTAAAATATATGTCAAAATTTGGAAGCATTTGGACTCTATTGCAGACTGCAGTTCCAGCACTGCCTCCTGTGAGTAGATGCCTTATACAGCTGCTGCTTGATGAGTTGCTTTCTAAATAAACCTGATTCATATTTGTTTATTAAGCTAGAAAGCTGTATCACTTTTCCACAGAATAGAAATATGGATATGCTTAAGTGTAGCAAGAAAGTCAACAAATTAAAAAAAAAATTCCCCCAAGCTCCAGCCAGAGCAGGATAACAGCATTTGCAAAAAGGGCTTTAAGTCACTTGCCACCAAATTTTACTAGTATTAATTTTTCTGACTCTGACAAAGCTGTGGTATTCCTTTGCCATATTGTGAAGTGTATGCTTCCAGAAGTCACATCAGCTGGACAGCATCTGGGTGGCTGATGAGCTGGGCAGGCAGCTGTACTTGCAGCTTTGGAGTTACTTTTGGTTCTGTCATGAGAGACCCTGTTGGTGGGTGTCTGCAGCACACTGCTCATGTGAATCTTTTTGGTTGATTTTGTTTTGGGATGGTGGTGTGTTTAAGCTAGGGTTTTTTGGTGTTGGTTTCTGGGTTTTTTGGGTTTTTTAAAAAATTTATTCTGTAATTGATCAGAATTTTTTCCTTTGCAGTGTGTGCTGTGGTTGGGCTGTGTGAAGTTTTCCCCCAGGTCTTCAAAGGGCAGCGTTCCCTTGTCCCAGACCCTGCTCTTTTTTGTTTACAATAAATTAGCAGTAGTTCCTGTGTTGGAGATGAAATTAGAAAAAAACCACCAAAAACCAACAAAACACTACAAAAAACCCAACCCCAAGGCTTCAGTTTAGAAATGCAGGTTAATCCTCCACAGCTTTCAGAAGCATTTCTGTAGCATGGTACTAATTAAGATAAGGTTACCATTTTAAGTTATACCAGGAATGCAATTATAGCTCTTACTAAGAACTGTAGCAATCAATTTTATACAAATTATTCAGATCTGGTAAGGTAGAATGCAGTTTTAATAGAACAAGAGAACACACTGTGGTTTTATTAAATATAATATAGATTTAAATTACTGCTGAATGTTGTACTGCTGTGCGTTCAGCAGGAATCCATGTATCCCTTTCTAAAATCTTTTCTTTGGTAGGATTAATTCAAGCACTTTTCCTCTTCTTTTCCATGTACAGTTTCTACTGTTTGATTTTGATTTTGAAAAAGAGACATTTCAATGGACGTACTGTAGAAATTGGTGTAAAGGAGTATGTGGTATGCTAACCAAATGATAAAATGTTGACATGTACAAATGGGTACAAGTTGATGTCAGATGGCAATTTATGACCTATGTAGCTTGTAGATATATGTATTTTCTGCAGGTACTGTGCTCAGGGGATCAAATTCATCCCCAGTTTAGGTAAGGTAAGAAAACAGTGGGCAGGTGAGTGGGCTCCATTTCCACCAAGCCCCCTGTGCACTAAACAGGCTGGAATGTTTCCATATCCTTGAATTTTCTCAACCCTCAAAAAAAAAAAAAAAAAAAGCGTGTTAGTGGAAGAACTCAAATTAGCCATTTTCACCTTTTTTTGCTTATCATTAAGATATACCTGTTTCTGAGAAATAGTGTGCACCATAGATATGCAAACTGTAAAAGCATGCTGTTATGGAAGGATTTCACAGTACTGTGCAAACAATACAGTGTTTTTATCTCTGCACCGTGTCCTTCTGGCTCTGTTTTCCAAGCAGAGAATGATTGTCCTTTACGTTTTCTTGAAACATTTTCATCTTTAACTTAATCACTTCTTATCTTGCTCTGGTTGCCTCTTTCTTTTGTAGCTGTGCAAACTTGTATTCCTTGAGTTACGCTCATGTTTTACAGATGCCCTTTCCTACATTTGTAAAAGTGGACAGCAGTAAACTGCAGTTAATCTTGAGTGTCTGTGTGGACTTAATCAATAATTTTAAAGTTCAAACATTAAAACAATGACTGTTTCTCAAGTGTGCTTAAATACTTGGCAAATTCAGAAGAAAGCTTTATCTAAAAGGAAACAGAACACATGAAATGTGGGTGAATTTGCACTCCACCATCCTTAATTCTCTGATGTAACAACTTAGTGATCTGTGAATAGAATTGTTTGTAAATAAAGATTAGAGGAAAAGTGTTTATACAAATGCATTAGATTATTTCTTGTTTCACCTTTTTTCAAAGAGATGTTAAGATGGTTATTTTTCTATTTTAGATGTCTTTTGTAAAATAAAATTTTCCTTAGGATTTGTCACTTTTTTCTCTTTAATGCATGCTAGAATTTTTTCAGTGAGAATTGTAGTCTTCTACAGGGTGGAAAATGAAAACCTCTAACTTCTTCCTCCAGCAGTTTTGCATGAGGCTGTCCACTTCAAAAGAGCAATGTCTTTGCTAAAATCTTCAGCATGTGGGCCAAGAAAAAACAGATTCAGATGTCTGTGTTCATTTGAATCATAGTACTGGGCTTCCCAGAGCCCCTGTTACCTACAATTTTTTATTCTCTGAGCTATACTTACCAGCCCCACTGACCTGGAGCTAAGGCATTACTTCATGTTAGCATGGATGATGCAGATAATACTCCTCAGTTTTGGGGATGGTTTTCCTTTCAAATGCAACCATAATCCAGGGGAACAAAAATTGCTTTTCAATCAGAAATCTTGTTAGGTTTGAAGGAATAATGCAAGAAAACAGTAGTTGTTGTGGTTTTGCATGTAATTTTTTTACCAGCATGTGTCATGGTTTAACCTGAGTGGGGACTAAACATCACATCCTTCTCCATCCCTGGAGAGGTGGGTATGTGGTATTGCTACTCTTTTTATGAGGACAACCTTTGTTTCCATTTTGCTAGCATGGGAAACTGGGACAGGGAAGTAGAGCTCTTTGGGGCTGAAAAGGTGTCTCTGGTCAAGCAAAGGCCACTAAAACAGCACAGGTAAAAATCTGTGGTACCTGCATCCATGTGCATCTAAATGTGTGTATATAATATAAGCTTGACAGTTAGTGGTTGCAGCTTATGGGCAGACTCTGTAACAAAAGTACTCATTTTAATTTGGTTACCCTAACAAAAGGAATTGGTGTTAGGGGACCATGGTCCAGCCGAGAGCTGATCTGCAGGATGGCCTGGTGCAGGCACAGCAAATGCAAACATGTCTCTCATTCTCCCCATTAGTTTAAAAATAGCAGGGGTTTGGTTTTGTTTTCTTTTCAGGATGGGTTGTTTTTGTTGTTTGTGGGGGTTTTTCGTTGTTTTGGTTTGGGTTGGTTTTGGGTTTTAAGTGCTTTAAAAATGTAATTCTAGAAAAGAAAAGAATGTATCATTGTTACTCATTTTGAGACTAGTCTGTCTCCTGTCTGACTGGTAACTCTGTCAAGAATTTAATGTTTGGAAAATACTTTCATGTTGCAGGCAAATGCCCTTTCATGTGCAAGAAGTTGAAAAAAGGTAATATTTTTCTCTCAAAAGAAACTGGGTTTGCACACAGTGCATCAGCAGCTTTGCAGTCACCTTCAGGATAAATGAAAAGGCTGTAGAATTACACATATGAAGATGTTTTGGTACCATACGTGAAATTCAAATCCATTCAAGTCTGAAGAAGTTTTTTGTTGATTTAAGGAGGGCAAAGGCTGCAGGTTAATTGAGTATGCTTTGTTGGAGAAGTACATCCAGAAATAGGTGTCTTTTTAATTTAAGTAATGGAGTGAAGATAGTTGGATTAAGAAGACATAGTTTAGGGAATAAACACCCGTGCTTTCATGGAGATGATTCTCTGTAGGTTGAGGGTAGAAAAATGTAATTTAGGATTTATGCCAATTAGACAATCATTGGCACTAGAAATTAATAAAGCAAAGGATACACTGAGGTGCTTTATGTTGTTTTCGTTTCATTCGTAGTCTTGTTCCGGTTTATCCAGAAAAAGGTCATTAGCAGTGGCCATAGACCTTGTCACTTCCCCTGTAAGCTTACAGGTAAAGGTTATTTTGGCATGCACAGAGGTAAAAGAATTTGTGTTTACAGAAGGAATTCCTCTCTGCTAAATTGGAGGAGGGTTGGCCTTCCTTAGCCATAAAACATTTATGGGCTGATAGGATGGGTGAGTGTCAACTTCATTTATTGTTGAACTTAACAGTGAACTGTTGGGTTGGTTAAAATGTCTTTACAATGCCTCTAACTATTTAACATTGTAAGTACTTAAAAATATCAGTTAAGCACCGCCTGTTTGTTAGGTCCAAATCTGATGAATAGCAAGACTTTCTAGTTTGGAGTCATGTTTTCACAGATCATGTTTCACTGCTGACAGGTTTTGTTTTGATATATTTTGAAGTGCTTGAAAGCACAGGATGAGATGCTAATGATGAGCAAAAACAAATATTCCAAAGCTGAATCTCATAATGGTTGTCAGAGTCAGGACTGACTCAACTTTTAAATGGCAATTTAGTGCAGAGACATTTTCAAATGACTTCTTGGAGTTGGATGTAAGATCAGGAACCATTCAACCTGTTGGCCATTATTATTTTTAGAGCTCTTTAAAGGTTTTCACAATTTTTATACAGTTAAACATGTCTCCAGTTCACAAATTAGTAACATGCGTCTGAGGCTTTTATGTTGTTCAGTCGGAATAACATCTGTAGTCCTGACTTAGGAAAGGGTCTTTCCCAGCAAAGACCAGGGAAGTATGTGCTTCTGTCATGCTGAAGGCAGTAGAATGTAAGCAAGGACTTAGTACATGAGCTTAAATAGGTCTAATTTTAGGGATGTTGAATAAATATACTTTTCTTCAGTTTGTTCCTTAGACTGTCTTAATTTCTGACAATAATCAGGCTTCTCACCTTCTTTCCTAAGATCTGCTGTATTTTGCCTTTATTTTTTTTCCCCATGCCCCTGCCAGGAGGCTGTAGTTCTGTCATGAATATTGCTTGGCTAGTACAGTAGCAGATGAGATGGGTTGCAAACACTTGTAAAGGTAATCAAAAGATTGAGGTTTATAGGTCAACAGAAATACACCTCCAGTTACTTCTGTGTCTCAAATAATGCCCTAAATTATACCATTTATGATATTGCAAGCACAGTTAAGTTAGAACACCCTTTAGAAGGTTTTGGGCACAAATACTTAAATGTAACAAACACCACCAGTGAAATTGTTCCTGGATATGTGGACATTTGTTCAGTCTCCACCTGTTCACAGTATTCAGTTTGGGATGCACTATGTTGTATTAATAAGACAATTTCTACAGGCTTCAGCTGTGGTTGTAAATACTCATCTGCAGTTTGAGGGCCTGAAGATGAAAATAAACATACAGAACTTGGGAATAATTAAGTCTTGTTATGGACCTCACACAAGAGCAGAAGGGGATAAATTATGTCCACTAAAATAATATTTAGAAGTTCAGATGTAAAACAAAAAAAAATTATAACATTAGCAAATTTGAGTTCAAACCTGAGGAGAAGCAAGAAGCAACAACCTGATGAACAAAATATATGATTATAAAGTTATAAATTCTGGCAACAATTCTTGGAAGTGGTAATGTTTTACAATGAAAATATCAATAGAAATGTTATGGTTTGAGGAGAAGGACATTTCTTAGAAATGTCTAATATTATTTTACTCTACATTTATAAAATGGGGTAAAATAAAACCAGGTAGAGATGGGAGTGAGGCTTGACAGAGTGAAAAGTAACTGTTAGAAAGTGAGTGGGAAGCAATGTTAATATTAAGTGATGTTGTTCACTCTTCTCCCTAACCATTTCAGCCAGATACACACATTTCATTTACATGCATTTATAGGTGTGTATTGTATGTATAAGTATATATGAAAACACACATATATATACAAAATGTATATATTTATATAGATATAGGTATTAAAAAATGGTGAGGTTATATTTGCATATATTCTTTGTACTGCCCAAACAACTCAGTGATGAGAGCATCAGCTGGGGTTTGAATATATGTTTATTCTCACTTCAGTGTTATGCTTTTGGTTTCTGGAAGCAGTCTGTTGCACTTGCAGTTTGGTCCTTGACCTTGTATCACTTTGGAGATGTGCCATACAATCTTTGTTTACAGTAACAAGCATGGAAAAACTGACTTCCTGACAGTAATGCTGAAGTCTAAGTTGAAACCACTCACAGGTGAAAAAACATAGCTCTTCCACTTTGAACTTGTAACATGTTTGAGGTAAAATACCTATCTAAAAGTGAGCAGCCAAGGAAAGGAAGCCAGTCTTTTGCCCAAGACCAAATATTAACTGCCTTGTCTGCAGTTTCACGTAGGATTTGGTTGTAATGTTTTCTGTGTGGTTTTCCTTGAGGAACATAAAATTTAAAATTATCCCCCACCATTCCCTTTCCTCTGAAACTGGTTATTAAATTTTTGCATAGGTATGATATTAATTGACTGAGCAGGTCATGGACTAGTAGCTCTTGTATGTGCGACTCTGATCTCCATGTAACCCCTTCATCACACGGCTTTCTCACAGGCAGGTGAAACACATCGGGGTTTGTAGGTTGGCTTGTATCAATCATAGAATCATTGACTGGTTTGGGTTGGAGGGGATCTTAAAGATCATCTATTTCCACCCCCCTGTGCCATTTGCAAGGACACTTTCTGCTAGACTGGGTCATTCAAAGTCCCATCCAACCTGGCCTTGGACACCTTCAGGGATGGGGCATCCACAGCTGCTCTGGACAAGCTGTTCCAGTGCCTCACCACCCTCACAGTGAAGAACTGATAGACTGCACAACTTCCTCCTTTCCTGAAATTTGCATCACTTTTCTGCATTTGATGTTCATTAACTCAATACTAATGGCTATGAGACTTCTTAAGGAAATTAGGGTATTTGCATGAGGAACTTTTGTGTTCAGATTACATTCTCTTCTTGAAATGCTGGTTTACCTAACAAAGCAACAGTTGAGTTTTGGAGTCAAAATCCAGGTTGTGATGCAGAATGAATGCAAGTCTAATGGAAGATGTATGACACAGTTCAGTGATCATGTTTTTAGTAATGTAGCTTAAATGATGTGTTTTGAAGCAATTAGATATTCCAGAATTATGTCATAGTAGTGTTATTTTACACTTTCAAGAAAATAAAAGGGAATTATAAGATCACTGGAAACTCAATGACAAGTGAATTAGTGAAGCATTCCTATTTTACTACAAGCTGTACATTTTAACACATGCTTCCAAGTACTTTATTCAAATGTTATTTTATTTTTACGTCATTAAAATAATTACAGTCCTCTACATTAACTTATGTCCCAACGTGTTTTACACTGGCATATACATTATGCCAGTTGCTTTTGAACTTGGAGAGGAGTTTGGCCCCAGGACTAACTTACTTGTTGGAAACAGTTTTTAGTAATTTAGAAGAATACTGGAAATACTAACCTTAGGAAACTTTCACAAATGCAGAGAAACTTGTATGTTTTTCAGTGTTGTTTATCATTTGGTTGCATTTGCATCAATGTATCACATTCTGCTCAGTTAATTGCCCTATTTCTGCTCCTGTCCAGGTCTGCTGCTGAAGTGTTTCTCGCACAGTTTGCAGAGTTCCAACAGGACAAGGCTTAAGTTACGTTGACTCAGTCTTTTAAAGTGTGTAGGCATTTTCTAGCATACAACAATCAAACATAGGTGAATATAGAGAAAACATCACTCAAAACTTAAAGATAGCATTTGTACTCACACTGGAAACAGGTTCTCAAAAATGGTTAAAGCAAATACAAGCATGTGTGGCCAGTGCTGAAATACCTGAAACTTTGAGAGGGTAACTGCAATAAACTGTCCATCACACATCCATAACAAATCAAATCAACTTGGGAAATTTTTCCAGGAGTAGTATTGAATAGTCAGTGAATTCAAATAAATTGTTCTGGTTTCAGATGACTGCAAGAGAAAAGTGCAGAACTGTGGTGCTTTACCAGTTTCTAGTCTTGAACATCTCTGTGCTGAAAATACAGAAACACCATTTCCCTACTTTTTTCACATTCATTCACTTAGAGGATCTAGGCAGATTCTAGGATATTTTACTGAAAATTCTACTAAAAAGGTGGAATCGTGGTTATTTTTTAACTGTCCTGAAAACGAAAATGTGCCTTTTTAATATGAGGAGGTAGTTAGATCTCCATTCCAGACACCCTACAGCTTAGCAAGGAGATGCCAGAAGATAGCTTTGTAGAAGCCCATCAAGTAGCAAAGGACTTTAGCTGTGATCACACAAAACTCCTCAGAAGGTGCCTTACTGAAGAGGTACAATGTAGATAAACTGCTTTTGGGACTTGAGCTCTCAGATGACATTGACCGAAGTGTCTCTAAACGATGGCAGTGTGTGTCTAGCCATACCCTGTGGTCACTAAACTTCTACTGGTATTTTGTGTGGTGTGTAGGGCTCTTCATGCCCTGCCCAGCAGCCAGTATGGCTCAGTACTTAGACTCATGTGCAGCTCTGTGGTTTTTGCTCACCAACATACGTTTGTTTTGATTTGAGTCCATAAGGTTTGCACACTTGAGGTTCACTTTGAGGTTTCAAGTTCAGTGAAACTTCTGCCTGGTTTCTGGGTTGAAACCTCAAGAGAATGATAATTCTTTCTCCATCTGCAGATTATAGAGAGAAAGGTCATTGAAAATTGGACCCCAAAGCCTGATTCTTGCCGAGAACCATCAAGTATTCAACTAGACTATTCCTTGCGATTAAATGTTTCCATCAAATTAGCAACTCTACATTTTACTGATATACACAACCGTGCTAGTGGCATTCTGCTCTAATTGAAAACAGCATTTCTCCAAGTTTCTGTTATTTTTCAGTTCCTACTTCCTAGGTGGCACTGTTTTGTGTTGCTCAGGGGTGGCAGCTTTTGAGTATAATAAGGACAAACTTAAATTTATGGTTGGGTCTGTTTTTTCTGCCCTTTCTCTGTAGTGCCTGTGCTATGCTTAATCAAGGTGAAGTTCTGCTTCCTTTGACTTCAGGGACTAAGACCCAAAGTGGAACTCTTCCCAGAAGGAAAAGCTGACACCCTAAAGGTTTCATTTTCCAAAACCAAAGTTTTGTTTTCAGTGACGTTCAGTACATCACACTTGCAGGATTCCATGTTGCATTGGTATACTGTACCAGACAGAAAATTAGCCATACAAAGAAATATTTGGTTTAACAGCATCTGAAAATTACTCCATAAAATTCAGTAGCCTTTAAACTCTCATGAATTAAGATTATTTTGGGCTCTCTGTATATTGCTCTGATTCTTCATGTTCATCTAGAGTCTACTCAGCTGCTGAATCTTTGCTCTGAAGCCTGTCCCCTGTGGACAGTTACATGAAATCCAACATAGCTCGTGTATCCCTAAGGCAGCACAAAGCTGCACTAATATGGAGCAGGATTTGTGATCAAATGTTTGAGAACAGGTCTTCACATGCTCACACCAAATTGGTCCTGAGAAAATTTTTATTGATAACTTGTCAAGGCAGCATCCAAAACAATCCCAGTTCTTTACACATGTTTCAGCCCAAAAGCTTTCATGTGAACACAAGCAGTAATGATCTCAACCCAAAATTCTTACCTGTACCCTCAGCTGTTATGTTTGGACAACTTCTGAGTTCTCCATTCTCTGGAGGGGAGAAAATATGCTCTGGAGCTAAACTGAGAAAGTCATATTAGACAGGTAATTTAGGGTCTGCTAGTGAATTACTTTGAGAGCTAACAACATCTAACAGAGTAAAGTACCTATGTTAGAGATTTGAAGAGGGAAGAAAGGTCATTACCCATGCTGTTAACAAAGCACTTACTGGGGAGTTTATCTGAAGTATAAGAATTAGATTTGCAAGCACTGTGTGCATAAGGCTGTCTCTCACATAAAGCCTTTCTTCATCTAAACCTTTTTACATTTCTGAGGGAATTATGACTTGTCTTTCTTTTTGCAATTCTTGCCTCTTCCCCTTCCTCCCTCTTTATTGACACCTAACATGACTGTGTATCCCTGGATCTTCCTTAAAGGTACATACATTGTGTACTTGCATAGGAGGTTTTCCAGCAGATTGTGGATATATATTTATAGATACTCTAGGGCCCATTTTCCAGGTCTGATTGAAAAATGTGTCTTGTTTATTCTGAAAAAACCAACATCCTTCAAGTACCATGTTGGTTCAGCCCTAATTCTGACTTCTGAGTGTAGTTTAGGTTTCATATGCAAGGGATCTTTGGGTTTTCTCCTGTTTCTCATGGGTAACACCTGGTAGAACACTGGAATTGTTATCAGGGTGTTCACTAGCATTTTAGTGCTTTGGTTAATAGTTGAAATGGAATAATCTGGAGATTAAATTATAATCATGTGGTAACTATTTGGAGGTGCTACTAATTTGAGCTGAACTTGGTTAAATTAATATGAAAAGTCCCTTCATTCCTTGGCGCCCTCCCTGTGCTTTCAGTGGCAGATCTAGGAAAATATATGCAATTCAGCAGAGCAGTGAAAGCTGCCTATATAAGAAGTACAGAATGAACTTTTATTTCCTGCACATTTATTTTCCCAGGGAGGGAGGTCAGCACTGGAAGAGTTTGTGGAATCTCCACCTCTGAGAGTTTTCAGGATGAAGTTGCATCTAACCTGATGTAGTGTTGATGATATCCAGGGGTTTCACTAAGTTACCTCCAGATGACCCTTCCAACATATGTCTAAGTCAGAACAGATAAAAGAGCTACTGGTATCAAATGGGAAAGATCATCGACTCACAGAGTCATGAACTGCTGCAACTCTGTCTTAGAAACTACTAAGAACAGACTAGAAGCTACTCAGAGCTATGCTGTTGTAATTGTTGTGGGTTTAAAACAATGGGACTGGTCAGGACAGCTCGTCTCATCTTGTAATCCAAAGCCCTGAAGATATATATTTTGCTGCACTCAGTTCCTGCCTCAGTCATGTTTATATTTTGGACTGAGGAAGTAATCCATAGCCTGGGTTCTCCATATTAGCTGACACAGCATCTCAAAGTACAGTATTATATTTATTAGTTACAGTCAGAGTTTGGGTATACCTCTACTGTTTTCCATCAAAGATTTGCCAGTGCTGAAATTATTAACCCCACAGGTGAAAATGCCATCAGGTGACTGTGATAATCTTGTGATTTCTGTACATGCAGTCCTGTGCCTCTCCTGAACACTAGCAGCATTGCTGAGGCTGAATGCTACTACTGGATTTGACGTGGAATTTAGGGAACTCCTAGGTGCAGCCCATTGAAAAACCTCTTTCTGAGAGGAGCCAATGAGAACAAGCTACAACTGCCTTGTGCAAATTTTTGCAATCTGCTATTGCGTGAACAGTTGGGAAGGTTGAAATCAGCACAAAAGAGCACTTGGGTTTTGCTCCGATTGCGCTTTCCTGTGTAAGGGTTAAGTGTGTCTCTTCTGGGGGAATTCTGTGCTTCATCTCCATTATGTAACTTCAGAGATTGCAATGGGATCCTATGCAAAGCAGCTGTGTGGATTCACGGCAGCTCTCTTCCTATATTTCCCCGACACCGTGTACAGTTTCAGTGTAAAGAGCCAGGGAGCGCAGCGTTGCGAGGTGGTGCCCAGCTTTTGCAAACAAAGGGGACGGAAGACTCTGTGCCACCTGCTCTGTCACTTGAACAAATGTTAGGCGCAAAACAAGCTACAAACCGCTAACTGTTTGTTGGATGATAACTTTGTGAGCAGCAATTCCATCGATCATCAAGGTCAGCTTTTCTGCTTTTGTTTCTCGAGCGAACCAGTCCCTCGGTTCCATGCTCCTATAGGCAAGATGGTAAAGCAGCCAAGGATGTTAACTGCTTGGTGCCCTGACAGTAGACAGCATTGCGGAGATGCACGCTCTCATTCAGGGGCTGCCAGAGGTGTCCAGATGTTTCTGCGTTGAACAGGGTGGCACAACACCTCTGCAGGAATTGGCAGGCAAGAATGTTTGATCCTTGGCTTGGACTAAAAGCTTTTGAGTCGGCAGTGTGAGGAAAAGGTTGCCACCGTCCGCAAACCAGAGAGAGCCCTGTTGTGTCCATACATGAAAAAGAGGAAAAAACTCTTCTGCTCATTTTTTCCTGATTATTTTGTGGACAGTGCATTTACTAAAATTACCGGTTAAGGAAACGGTGAATGCCTCTGTGTTTCTTGCTCATTGAGCGTGGGGCTGAGTGGGAAAAGGAGTAGTCTTGGCAAATAGCTTATTAGTCTCAAATAAATTATTCAGAATGCAGGTTTGGATACAGATTTCAGGGAACGATAATGGAGATGGTTTTCTGAGTCTCTTCATGTCAGAGAGACATGGAGTATGCTTTTCAGGAATTCACTTAAGTGCAATCAGTTTAGAATAATGTAGCCTGGAAGTAATATTGCTGCCATCCAGCTAGTGTCTGTGGAACAGCATTCTCCTGCCTCCTGAAGCACTGGCATTGAAGATGGATAGATATGGAGATATTTATATTTTGGAGTGCTGCCTTTTTTTTATTTTTAAATTTTTTTTTTTAAGGGAAATTCATTCTAACCACTAGAGAGGGGCATGTTTCGGCCGAGATATTCCCCCCCCTCCGAGTGAAATACTGGACCACATCAGCATCCGATTTGGGTGCGTCATGTGGTTTCTCATGTGATGCTGGTCTCACTGCGCTTTGGAGAGTGAGCCTTTGTGACTCCGCACTCTTGGACAGTAGCATCCAGCAACACAGGATACTTTGGGGAGGGAAAGGAAAAGAGACAGCCTCCCAGAAAAGCCCGAAAGCCCAGAAAAATAAAGTTACGACAATTTGTTGTAGTTATTGTTTCTTCTTAACTGTTTCGGCTTTTATTTTTAATTCTGGGTCTTCCCTTTTCTCCGTTCCTGCAGGCATAAAGCTGCACCGTTTGGAAGAAGCAAGGCTGTCTTTCCTCACAGCTACGATGCTGCACCGCTTTCGACAGAACCTGCTTTTCCCTCCATTTACCTGGGCGGCTGCTGCTCTTTCTGCTGCTGCTGGGGCTGCTGCAGTCTTGCTGCCTGCGCTTCGCCCTGGCTTGGCTGACTCGAAACTCTCTCGTCTGCACATTGCTAAGGAAGAAGAGCGATGGAGCCGCGTATTTTTTTTTTATTGGTTCTGGAAGCCAAGGGTTGCAATATGTGATGATTTTGGGGTTTTCTGTGGCGGGGTGGAGGGAGGAGAAAGGAAGGGTGTTAATCTAGGATAGGGTGGGTGAAAGCTTAAAGAAATATTATGTAAAGTAATCCTGTGCTCGACAAGGGCATCAGCAGTAAGAATCCAGCCTCTGCTGCTCCAGAGGATTAACATGGGGAAGTCACAGTGCTGCAGTCGGGTTTCACCTCAGTGTTGTGCTGGAGATGGATAAATAAGGTATCGGTTGCATCTGCCTGTTAAGGCAAAGCCAAGAGAGGAGGAGAGAGAGAGCGAATGCAAATGCAAAGGAAGAAGAAACGCTATGTGCCGTTTGTCTGATTCTGTGGATTCTCACTGCAGAGAGGATGGCTTGATTAACAAAGCAATGTATGGACGGAGGGACTGTAAATTGTAGCTTGAGCACTCCTGGTGCTGCCAGGGAGTGAACTGATGAGTTAGGTGGCTGCAGGAATATCCCCAGGGAAAACAAGCAGCCTCGCACTCTGTGTGTATATCTGTGTATGTACGTGCTTTTGTGTGTGTGTGTGAACATGTATAGAAATGAAAGAAAGACATTTCTGACCAATTTGCACAGGACGTTTGTCAGTTTGCTGGGTCAGACTTGATTGCAGCTTGTATTTTCAGCTCTAGCTCTACACCCATTTCCTGACTGAGGTGGCACTTTGTGAAAACAGATGGTAGGCAGTATTCTTTTAAGAAATGTGAAAGCAGATCCTTTCTGCTTAACACCTTGAAGCACTGAGTCTTCTGCCCTGTGCTGAGAGAAACCGTGGGGTTTCATTTTCTCCATCTTAAAATCTCTATAAACACAGCTGTATTCAGTATGGTGAAAAATTCTATACTGTAAATAGAAATGTGATCAATCTAATCAAAATAAATGCATCCCAGATGACTTCTAGACCAGCTGGCTACCACAGTAATCAGATGACTAAATCCTCAACTGAGTATTTGTATTCAGTATTATACTTGCATCTTTTTCCCTTTTTTCCCTTAGATTTTAAAAATCAGCCTCTAATTGAAAAGGATTCTTCATATATTAAGAAAAGGCAATGCTTGCATTCTGCAATTGATTTCTGTGAAATGTAGCTGGACGTATTTTTTATTGTGGAATCTGCTTGGGGTGTTTTTAGAGCAGGTAGACTTGTCACAGTACGGGCATATTTCATTTGGTAGGTAGCTCAGCTTGGCCATATCTGAGCAATGCAGAAACAGGGAAAACAAGCACTGCACTCAGCTAGCAAGGCTTGGCATGGATTCTAGCAGCTGCCTGTCGAGAAAGATGGGGTTTTTTCCTTCCTTTTTTTTCCCTTTTATACAAAACCATAGACCATAATGTCATACTAAAATGTGTATGAGGGGATTTCCCAATAGTCATGGTGAGCTACCCTGCAAGACGCCCGTCTGGTCCTTCCACTATTTGTTCCCCAGCCTACAAAGGCAGCCCTGTGTGTCGAATTGTATTTAGCCAGCTGTTGGATAGCATTCTTGTGCTGGGGGCTAAGGAGTCTTATTACTCCCAAACTGTAGTTTTCTGTTTGCTTAAAGAAAAATAACTTTGGCAATACAGCAGGCTCTGCAAAGGAGTTTATGCCACTCCTATACCTTTCTGAATCTGTTGTGTGCTTCTAACTCGGGCAGTTAGCAAGCAAGCAAGGAGGGAGGAGGAGAGACTCTGAAATCGCAGCTTCAAAGCTGCAGAGACGAGTAAAATGTCAGCAGCTTGTAATTAGGAGCCCACGGTTACGTCAGTGACTGTATCTCTCCAAGAATTGCTATGTGATGTGTGCCACAAAGCAAAGGAAGACTCTTATAACCTGGTTAACAAGCCTGACTCAAACAAGAAAGAGCAAAATGGATTAATGAATCTGCTGTGTTCAGATGTGGATGGATTACACGCACAAGGTTTGCTGAATTCTGCAGCAGTGAAGACTGAATTATGGCACGCATTCACCAAGGGTGCAAATCCTTCAGGAAAAAATGCAGATGAGCAGTCTGTCTGTCAAAATTTATTTCCCAGCTTTGTCCTGTACAGGCTGCATGACATGGAGGCATGCTCTGAAGGAAGAGACCGGCAAGCTGCACAAAGGTGTTTAAAAGGAAGGGTGCAATTAAACACAAAGCAAGCCTGCTGAAATTCTGTTCTGGCATTACAGATTTGATGCTGAAATACCACCCCAGAGGAGACCGGCTGGGCTCTTGTGTGGTTTATATTAAGGCTTCTCTGGTTAAGAGCGAGGGGGGAGGGATAGGGCTTCCTGCAGCATCTTGCAGCCATGCAGAAGTCCCCAGGGCTGTGGGAAGCAGGAGGGATGGACGTGCTCTTAAAGACACATGCCCAGATCCTGCCAAGGGGCTTTCTGACCTCTGCAATTATTTTTAGGTCTGCGAAGGCAACTCGGCAGTGCTTAAGCATTGAGATTATAGGGGGTGTTTAATCTGCTGCGACTGGCCTTTCTCTGTGTCATGGCTGGGAGAGGTTTACAGGGCTTTTATCAATACCCCTCCACCACATCCAGCATCCATGTCTGTCACTGTTCCCAAGTACCAGTTACTGGAGGTCTGGTGTGGTTCCCTGCTCCCAGCAGAAGTCACTTGCAGTTCAGCTCTGTTGTAGTTGCTCTTTAATTTACCAGGATAGGTAGATTGTATTATACAAACAGTGGGGGTGGGTGGTTTTTGGTTTGGTTTTGGTTTGGTTTTTTTTTTTTTTTTTGGACTGTGAACACAAATTTGTAGGAGGAGGTGACTCTGTATATTAAACCAATAGCTCTTTGAATTGTGTGCAGTATAATTTAAATATACTTACTTTAATTAATAGAAGGTTACAAAAGCTGGCATTGTCTGGGGCTGTTTAATTTACATCTTAGGTTTAGTCAATGAGCATAACCTGCCTGATTAGAATAGTGTATTCTGCACAGCCAACAGGGTGGAAGGCATTATTTTGTTTGTGTTAGTTCAAACAGCTGGTCATTAATGCAGGCCCCATCTCCAGAGTGAAGTGCTAGTGGACATGAATGGCTGCCTGATTAATGCTGCCCCTCGACGGGTCCTTCATCCAGCAGCGATGCTCGCAGCGGAATAATGCAGCGGGATTTGATTGCGCTCTAACAGGGTACTGTGTCATTGTGTCACCAAGCGATCGAGGTTATTATGGGGTAGGGCAGACAGACGGGACAGTGGGGTTACTAGACCGTGGCATTTTTAGAAATGCAGGGCTGACCTACTTAGAGTTATTCTTGCTGGCTGGCAGCTGCCTGATGCGGGGCTCCCCTGGATAGGCTGCGGCTGTTGCTAGGGGGAATTAGCATGAATTTTTCCACATACAGACTCAGTGATTGAATGATAAAAGCTGACTGGAATTAAAGAGATTCGGTTCAGTATTATGCAGATTTATCTCCCTCATTTTTTTTCTCTCTGTCAAATGCATAAAAAGGAGCAGAAAACAGTTTGTTTCCATTTATTTTTGACCTATTTTTTTTTCCAAGGGAGGGCAGAAGTGTTGTGAATTTTCGGTCATAATTTAATATTTAGGCCGTTGAAATGATATGATAGTGGGCATGCATCTTTAATGTATGGAAGATTAAAATGCTGCCTCTCTGGAAGGGAATGAAATGAATATATTTTGTGTTCTGGTCAGGCTGCCACCTCTTTTTATTTGAAGCCATGTCAGATTCTTTCATCTGGAAAGGGAAAACATACACCAGGTTTTATTGCATAACATTACTCTTAGCTATTTTTAGATATCTGTGCTTCAAAAAATTAGTCCTATTTATGCCAGTGGATGAAATTAATCCCCAGGCTATGCCTTATGTATGTGGAGACAGATGCCCAGGGTAGCTGCAGTGTTGTGTGTCGTGTTCATCTGAAAAGGTGTTTACATACTGCAGGGTTATCAGCACTGCATACCTAGCAGAGTGCTGATACCTGCCATGTACTCAGATCAAATAGAGAACTCTTCTGGATTTCAGAGTATTTTTCAGGCCCTGGTTTGAAGTTGGAATCTCTAGATGGCCTTCTTTTATTTATCTACATCTGCCTACAACAGTGTTATCTTTTCAGAGAACTCTGTGCTCCCTTAGGAAGCAAATAAAAACAATACTCAGTGAAGAATCCTTTGATGTAATCATGAATATTTCCTTTGTTATTATCACTAATTATAGAAGATCTTTGTTTAAACCGCTATTTCCCTCTCTGTGATCTTTTACCATGCAAAGAAGTTCCAATTTAGTACTTATAATTTTAAGTTAAATATTCATGGCAATGCATCATGACATCACACTCAAAGAAGTGGGAATTTTCAAAATATGAGACAGTGGGGGGATGGGAGAGGACCCACATGTCTTTGGAATTGCAAAATAAAACATGTGACTCGGTGCTGAAAAGTAGTGAACTCATTTTTGTCTGAAACAGTTTAATTTCAAATATTTGGATGAATGAGATACCTTTTAGAGAGGTGTGAACAGCTTGCACATGAGAGGTACCTTTTAGAGGAGTGTGAGCTGCCTGTGCATCTCTCTGGACAGCTAGCTGCTTTCCTTGAACCAGAGCTGTCCTGCCTTGGCCCCTGGAATTTATTGAGAAGGTATAAAAAAAAAATGAAACCAGAAATGGAGACATGAATTTGAAAGCATTTTGTGGCTGAGGCAAAGCATTCAGTTCCTACAGAGCTGAATTTCCTATGTCTTTTTCCTGGCATTGATTCATTACTGAAACTCGCACCACTTCCTTCTGTGCTCCTTCCTGCCAGTCTCATGGAGTGAAAGATTTTTAGAGAAGTGGAAGTGAGGAAGGGCACTATTTGATGCCCAGTGTTTGCCTTGTCTGTACTTGGAGGTTACTCCAGATAGTTGTGGTCCTCAGCAATATTCTCTTGATCAAAATCTGATGTCCTACTCCACTTTCCTGCAGGATGCTGCAGGATGCTAGGCAACAGACAGCCTTTGTCTACAGTTGTCTCTTGAGGTTCTTGCCCTTATGGGTTGTAGCCAGTTGTAGTTTCATCCAGTTCACCTGGGATATTAGCTGTCTTGGGCTTCAACAAAGCATGCAATACCATATTAATGCAGTACCCCATTTTCTAGAAAAAGAATTTGAGTGTTTGGTGTATTTGTGCTAAAAAAAAGAGGGAGTTCAAAGAAAAACAACAAACAAGATAAAGAAGAGTTGTGTCCTTGCTGTTTATCTGAAATTCAACACAGTGATTGTTTATAACAAGCATCAAATCAGACAGTTTAACAAACCATCAAGTGACATATTAAATGTAATGCACCAGAAACTATTCAATGTAAAGTTACCCTGCTGAAAGTCTCTTCAATGAAAATTTTCCCAAACAATTGAATGTGTGAATGATGTGATCATAATACTTTGGGTAATTATGAGTAGCAGAAATACGGAGTTAATGAAACAAACTGAAAATCTGAGTTCTCTGTGTGTGTATAATGCACAAGAAACAGAATGCCAGAGGAGTTTGAGATACATGTCCGTGTTGAAAATATTGTCAATTGTGCACATTCTTTTGAAAAACCCATGTTAATCACTTTCTGATGATCTCCTCCGAGGTTTCTATTCTTGCTACAACTTACACCTCCTACCTTGAAGTTTCTTACCTACAAAAGATTGCATTGTACTTTTCAGCATTCTTGTACCATGACCTCTCCTGTGAGCTATGAAAGATCTATTATGTTGAGTTTCATGCTCTAGGGTGGCTAAGTGAATGCTGATTTACTGGGAGCATATGCAGGCAATGTTTTAATTTTTTTTCCCCCATCAAAATACCCGGAATCCTGCCTCCATTTGCATCTGTGAGGTGGCTGTACTGCTTGGTGTATTTCTGACATCAAAGTCTTGGCCAGTCATGGATTTGCTGAGCATTTTGTGATTTTATGGCAACTTTCTGTTTTTCTGAAAATGATCAGAGGATACAGGATATAGAGCAACTCATCTAGATTCCCATGCCACAAGGAGGGGTTTGACTCCCAGCCTTCACCTCCTGCAGGGCCATACAGATCAGTTCTTCTGTAGCAAATGTGTTTCAGTTCAGATTTCAAACCAAAAGTACAAGGAATTGTCTCATATTTCTTAAAAGACTGGCAGTTAGCACATTCCTTTTATTGCAATACAGTAGGGAATACAAATGTTTAACAAAATAAAATAATCCTTACAAGATTTTTTTTCTGTGATCCATTAACATGGAAACAAATTCTGTAACAAACGTTCCTGTAACAGCCAGGAGCAGCATTATTGTGGCTCCCACATTCCTGCTCTTCCTGCATCCATGCATGTGTATGCCTGTGCACTCAGAATTGCTGCATACATGTAGTGTGTGGGTGTGTATAGAGACACAAGCATAACTTACACAAATGCAGCGCTGAAGCATATAGCATGTAATCACAGTTGTCTCAGTGTGGCACCAAAGCCTGTGCTCTAGACATATGATACTGTTTTTTCTACGATGAAAAGTGGCTTGACATGAAATGTAGGCAGTTCTGGTGTGTAGCACCAGCCATTGTGTTAATGCTGTCATCCCATTCAACACCAGCAAAGACAAAAAAAAAAAAATCATGTTAATGTGTGATAGAAGGGTAACAAAAAGGATAGTGTGGTGAAAAATGGGGCGTACCTAGATAGCTGTGTTTCATAACCACTCCTGCCTTTTGTAGACTTGTAAAATGAAATGTATGAAGGGCTGTTTAAGACAGAGAGAGATATTTTATATTATTGTTAATTCTTCCCTCCTGCTCTTAGGCCACACCTACTTCAAAAGTGAATCCAGACTCAGATCTTGACAGAGATCGTGACCCTGTTGAAACCAATGGCTGTTTTAATCTGGAATTCAGTTGGGCCAGGCTTTCATCTCTCATATTTTCCCCCTGAACATGTCTTTTTTCTATACTCTTCCTCCAAAGTGTGCTGTTTCTACTTTTTTTTCCCCCTCTGTTCCTCTGAAAATTCTCTGAAAGCTTACTTTTTTATTGAGCAATTTACTATAAATTTGCTCTTGAGTAGGAGAAAATGTGGGGAAATAACACTTCACTCCTGAGCTAGTAAAGCAGGGTTGCAGTGAGTCTCAATAATTATGTTTTTCTGAATACTTCTGCTTTCATCATAAAATGTCTTTAGTTTTTAATGAAAGGGAACAGGCAGTGAACAAAACAAATATGCCAAGGAGAACCCGGTCTCTTAACAGGCTGCAGAAACTCGGGTAATGAGATGGCTGCTGTCTTGACCTACAAAGCTAGGGCTCTTAGAAATGTCGAGGGAGGCAGAACGTAACAATTTCAAACAAGAAATGCTTTCTAGCTCTCTAGCCACTTGTGCTGTTATCATCATTAAGGTTAACGGTGAATTCATTTTTTTTGTTTGTTTTTTTGACTCTTCAGTGTTGCATAAACAGTACTCACACCAATATTCAAAGAAATTATTCATATGGAGGTAGGTATACCACAGTTATGTCAGTTATGTCTGGGTTTGCCATGTTTTTCTTTGTTATATACAGACACAGTAATTAGGCTCTTTTGAGGTCAAAATGTTTTTGATATTTCAAACTTGGAGACATTTGTAATAATGGCAGATAGTAGAGGACATTGGAGATAGATTTTTGTGCAGTATTTTATCTGCAGAAACCATGCAGCATGGAGGAGGTGGTGCAGGGTGCTGCAGACTTGGTTTGGTTACAACTGAAACAAATGGCTGGTGACTCTTGATGTAAATCTCCTGCTCATGACCTCTACAGAAGACTATGTGTTACAGATCTCAGCTGCAATTCCTGCGTGTATGTGCTA
The DNA here is from genome assembly GCA_013398275.1 of Promerops cafer. Taxonomy (NCBI): domain Eukaryota; kingdom Metazoa; phylum Chordata; class Aves; order Passeriformes; family Nectariniidae; genus Promerops; species Promerops cafer. The sequence continues at coordinate 1,546,802 of VZSE01003223.1, read as the reverse complement.
ACACACGGATGCACTGTTTCAGCTGAGCTATATTTGTGGGTGTGTCATCTCCAGCATCTCTTCATATTACTCCTTTAAAACTAAAACCTACAGTTGTTTACAACTGCAGATGAGATCACAAGTTCCAGTGTTTCTTTCTTCACCTTTAAATGGCAGGTAAGATTATGCACCTTTGTTACTTTTCTGAATATATCCCTTCTATAAAGAAGAAGTTCCAGCACACTTCAGTGCCCTGTTTCCTGTGTCACAGCCCATGGATCTTCTTTCCATCAAGTGTTTTGTGTTAAAAGCCAGGGAATCACACACTTGCCTTCAAATTTGACTTTGGTTCCTTGGCATGATACTCAACAAGATTTTTGTGATTTTTGTGATTGTGAAGAAATACTTGCAAATGTTAAAAAAAAACCTCCTCTGGTGGCCATATTTGTATTATCTGTCTGCATTTGATATGAGTTTAGCTGAATATGAGACATGAAGATAAAGCACTGCCCTCAGAAATGTTTTCTTTCCATTGTTTTATGACAGTAATCCTATTCCTTTTAGAAGGAACTGAACGGCAGGCCAAGGAGCCCAAATGAACAGATGATGTTTGATTTCACAAACCAGGTATTCATGTTATGATGCATTCCTAAGAAGCAGGACAGGGCACTAATGCTGTGCAGATCAACTTGGTTGTGTGTTTTCAAACAGCAGATCATCTGAAATCAGGGCTATAAGGCCGAGTGAGATCCTGGCCCTGGTGGAACAGTTGGAGAGCTGGGTTAACTGGGACACTCCCACTTCAAAGAGAGTCCCCAAAGTTTCAAGTACTGCCAGCATGTGGTTCCTTTCTTTGCTCAGCCCAACTGAGGCTGTTTTCAGCTACTTGGCAACTGTAAAGAGAGGTAATGCCCTTTCTTTAAATCAACCCACAAACCTTGGCTTCTTGTTAACCTTAGGTAATCCTGGGTATCTCATACTAGTATGGACTATAATAGGAATTTGAAACATGCAAAAAAAATTCAGAAGGTGGCCAGGATTTTGGAACAGCACTGCTGTGTAGTTGAAGATTTCTGGATGAATTGGACATTTCGGTTGCAGAGCATGTTAGAAGAAATGCAAGGCAGTCAGAAGTTTTGGCTGTATTCTTGTGCTGCAAAATGATGGAAATCAACAAATTCAGTTAAAGCTCTGAAATTTCCTTACTCCATGGGTCTGCAACCAGGAAAAAACACCCCTCTGTTCATCCACTAGGTTCAGTTCTACACAGGCCTTTCAGAGCTTACATCTTAGGTTGTCATACCTATGGCATGCAAACATTTTAAACATTCAGTTCATCTTGTCATTGAGCCATAAGGACTTAACATCCATGATGATTTGTGAGGTCTGTGATTATTGCTGGATTCTAGATGGTACCCATGCCTTCCTGATAGCAACTAGTTTATAATTTAATGTAAGCCCTCACATATGCATTTTCTTTAGAAAGGATGAAATGGCTTTTTGTCACTCCTTAATCCTACGTCAAAGGGTAGAAAATGCAAGGTTTTTTTTCTCTGTGAGCTGGATGGACATCAGAGACTCTTCTCTCTCTTTGGGTCTCACAATCCTGCTTTGAAATGTCTTTTAAAGAGATGAAAAGGGTGTAGTTGCAGCTTTAAAACCAAAAACTTTTCACATTACTGAAATAAATAGCTCCCCCTTTTTGGGGGGGTCCAGAGTGAGATAATATACAGAAGCAAAAAAACATGGATGACTTCTATTTTATTGTTTCCTTACATCCCATTCCCCCCCTCCTTAATTTATTTTTGGGGTCTGGAAAGAAAATCATGCTGAAAAGCCCCAGTGTATTGATGTGTGAAATTGAAGGAGTTGCTCACTCTTATGATTGAGCCACTGTGCCCTTTCACAGGGTTAACATTAAAAGAAATATACTGGAAAACACGTACCTAAGTATGAAAAATTCCTTAAATTCAGGGTGTGTTCATACAAAGTGAAGTTTCTACAGTGTGGAAATCATTAAACCTGATCCAGAAAAAATGCGAGGTGCCCCAGCCATTGAGATGTGAATCTCTTTAATCCACACAAGCATTAGAAAAATCTGAAACATGTGAAAGTTCAAAAGCTGCAAAGCCATTACATGACTTCTTACTCATTTCTCAAATATTGTAACTTTCTATTGAACTGTGAAAAGACTTTTTCTTACATTTTTTTCTTTTCAAAAGCAATAGATCAGTCACTCATTAATGTGTTACTGCACATTGTGAATCTGAAAGTTTCACTTGGTTATATCTACTTGGATATAAATTTTTGATTTATTTTAGAGCATTTTATGTAGCATTTCAATGGTTGGTAACTTGCAGCTTTTCAGCAGCTGCTTTTAGGGAGGGGGAAAGGGGCACAACTGAGTTCAATTTTTAATTATTTTAAGATCCCAAACAATTTCACAGTACATTTCGAGGTAACTTTAATGATTAGCTCTAACTTTGCATGATATGAATGCATGCTAATTAAAAACTAAAAAATCTTAACAAAACCAAAGCAACACAAAATGTTTTTTTTCATCTTAACTTTGCATCTCTTAAGTACACCTAGAGGAGCTTACAATCCAGTGAAAACTTCAGAGAAAACAGTAAATTACTATTTGCAAAAGGACAGACTTGGCTGGTAACAGAAATGCTTAGCCCAAGGATTTCCCACTACCAGCAACCTTCCAAAGTGCACATAGGTCTAACTCCAAGGGCCAGAATATTTATGCCTGGTCCCAGGCTGTCTCCCTGCTGCTGCAGTAGCCAAACCTTCTGCAGAGGCTTGGGCAGTCTGACAGATCTGGCTTTCCCTCTGTGGGAGTATTAATTTGTTATGCATCTGCAGTTATAACATTAGGCTCATTTTTGATCCTTTTGCCCTTTCTGTGGGCAGTTATACAGCCCTTAAGTTTTCAAATAGTTGTCTCTCACTGGGGTATGAGTCGTGCTTCAGGCTGTTTGCTTAAATGCAGAACTTGTTGAGATAAAGCTGCTGGGAAAGGGAGGGAGTCCCATATGTCTGATGGTTTTGTTCTAGGAGCTGCCAGGGATGTACTGTTACACTACAATGTCTGAAACAATAATAGATCTTCACATATAGGATAGCAGGCTTTCTTTAGGGTAAAAAAAGAATAGGAAGTGTCACATTGATTTGTCATTTGAAAATCAGCCACAAATTTTTGTCAGTGAAACTCCTGCGAGAAGACTCTAATTACTAAAATCAGTTGGAGTTGGATTTTAAAATGACAGGCAACTGTAAAATCTGACAAAGAGACTTTTTGAGTCCTCTTACCAAAAAAAAAAAAAAAACAAAAAACAAAAAAACACCAAAAAAACCCCCTTTAAAAAGACAGGGAGAGGCCTGTTTTCCACATAAAAATAGTTGGCAACCTGACTTTCATTGACTTGCCAAAAGATGTATCAGAGGGGCTGAGGTAATCCACTAATTTCTGAGGTGGTGAAGCAAAAAGGTGCAAGTGGTCTAGAGATAGGAGCAACTGCAGGAGCAGAGGGAAAGGTCAGCTGAGAACTCTGTGATCTCTAGAGGACACCACATTCTCCAACAATATTCTGCATTTAGATTTATAAAACCTAAGTAAAACAAATGTCTCAAACCTGTGCCAAGACCCAAAGAGTTTGAAGGTAAGCATTAGATAAGAATTAGCTGTGTTCATTCTGTCCTTTGCTGCCAAGGCCTCACAGCACAACAAAGGACTATTGATCAAAAAGGTCATGTAGAAGAGGGCAGGGTTTGAAGAAACTGAATTAAAAAAAAAAAAAATCCCAAATGAGACAAATACAAAAATAGTAACTCAGAGATGAATGGAGTTCTGTACATCAGGCATTTCTCACATGCATTTGTCTGCACAGATATAGTGAATATCTGTCATTTTCTTGGTTTGCACAGTGACATCTCCCTGTAGTCTCCAGAGCTTGAACTGGTGAGTAATTACATGCATCCCTCTAAATAAAGTAGAAAAAGAAGCAAAAGGAAACATGGTGTTGCACTTGGTTTTTCCTCTTGGTGCTCTACACATCTTGCACAGATACTTAGGGCTGCTCACATGTAAAGCCAGTGGTGACTGACCGATTATTGAAGAATTTAGGATTCCCATAGTAGCAGCAGCAGCTGCTAAGGGATTTTATATGAACAAGCTGCTGTTATCTTGATCCTCTTGACCAGAAAGGTTTTTTCCCTTCCAGGAGGCTATGTGGTAAAGGGGAATAATCCTTTGTAGCTGGGATCTGCAACTTGTCAGCCTCTCATATCCTGAAAAATATTAATAAAGGGCAATTTACTTATGTGAGTGCTGCTGGGAAAAAGGCTTTAAAGTACAAGAGATTCTAGTGTCATCTGCAGACAGCACCCTGCTAAGTGTGTTTGTGTTTTGGGGTGCAAGTGGAAAAAGAGCATTCCCTGTGAATGACAAGTGCCAATCTCATAATGTCATGTTACCATTGTGGATGAATAAAGAAAAAGACCCATTATATTATATCTATCTAGAAAGCAACTTAACAAAGAAATTCACTGTGTTGTTAGTGAGAGGAAGGATAGACTTGTGGTTAGGGCGCAGGAGCTGCTGATTCAAATTCCTGGCTCTGCAAGAGACTTCCTTCGTGGCCTTGGGCGACTCACGTACTGCCACGCTTCAAAACGGGAGTAGCGCCCAAACTGGAGAGAGAGATTTCCTAGAGAGATACCTTCCCATTGCAGCACTCAAATGAGTACCCAAGTGGACAGATCTTCAAGATGTTGCAAAAAGATCTTTTGAAAATGTTCAATAAAAGTAGGAACTATAGACATCATTGGACGCTTTTTTCTTCTTGTTTCTTTTCTATTTCCCCTTTACCCCCCCTCCCCCCACTCCCCCTCCTTTCTTTTTTTCTTCTCTCTTTTTCCTATGAAAGTCTGGCTCTGATGCTGGTTATTGAGCATTTGAGAATCTGATCCTTGACCTCCCTTGGGATTCTGACTTAGTCATTTTAAGGCCTGGTTTCCCAGCTGAAAATGGAGATAACAATGCTTTCTTTATCTTACTGCCTGCCAGTTTTGTCTCTTTAGACACTGAAGCACTGGAGAGAGGGATTACCTTCTATAATATACAGGTATTTCACCCAAATCTTTGAGGGGGATTGAAAGAAATAGGAACTTTAGGCATTAGTGTGATGAAAAGAGGCACACAAATGGTGGTAGAAGCAGCCATTTTGATTTTTAATAAGTGATGAGCCCAATTCAGTAGTATTAAAGACTGTTATAGAAAGAGAAGACAATTTGGGTCTGAGTCAGGATTTCTTCAAGACTTGGGAATGTTGAGATTGAAACTTGTGGGTTGAGCACATCTCTAACCAGAGTTAGATTAGAGTCTGTGTTGAAGTATGTTTTCAATTATATTCTGTTAGAAAAGTAATGCTGAAATTTATCTTAAGTTGTCACAGTGCTTCAAAGCATGGGCTTTTCCTCTCTAAGTCCCTGAACAGACGCAGGATGTGTTGCGGCAAAACTGTTTCCAATTAAGTTGATGCATTCTGTTCTTTAATGTTTCAGGACTTTAAGTTAAAGAAAAATCCTGTAACCAGAGTTCAGAAGGATGATTCAGATAAATTTGCCTGGAAAGCAGTCATTTGCCCGAGTTTCTGTGGCTGTACCGTGTTGGGTCATCAGGGTGACACATAGCCATGAACTTCACTGACATTCTGCTGATTAATATTGACTGGGGATCCAGCTGTTCTCTGGGGCAGGTCACTGAATGTAAAAGTGGGAACTTGAAGCATCTGGGTTAAGGGAAATAAGTTATTCCAGCAAATTTCTCTGCTGCTTGTATCTGCTGTAAATTTTTGCTTAAGTGTGACTTGTCTAGCTGAATAAGTTTTTGGAGTTCCAGGGTTTTTCCCCCAACTATCTGAAACATTGCTCTTCATTACCCATCATTTCATGGAGTGCTATGCTGAAAACTTCTGTCGTGCTGAAGATTAAAAAGGGATTAAGAGGGTGTAATGGATTTTTCAGATAAATGTATGTTCACACACAGCACATTAATTGTTCAGGTTCAGTTCTCCAACTCAAAACAAATACTTGAACGTGTACATTTGACACACTTATTTGTCAGTTCTTGGAGCTGCCTCTGCAGTTATCCCTGAACAACCTGCTCTAGCAGCCTTCTGTATGTCCTCTCTCATGCATACTGCCTCCATTCCTGCAACCTGCTGGGCAAAGACTTCCCTGCTGAACCCTAGCTAGCCAGATTATGCCAGAACTTCATTTGTCTCCCTGATGTCCACTGCTTTGCATGACTGGCCTGCTCAGTTCTGTTTTACCTCCAGGACAAACATGGGACCACTCAGAATACATATTCAAGCTGACTTTGGCAAAGGTAAAATATATATGGAAATTATGATGAAAATAAATCCTTGCATTTTCATGTACAAAATAAAGAATGAAACTCTTGTAGCATATGAAAAAATGGTCAGTTTGTTATGTTAGTCATTATCCTGTTGCAGGAGTATGTGCCACTGGCAGTCAGTGCTGAGTGAGTTTTGGATTTTTTAAAATTTCATGAAAATATTTTGTTCTTTTTTTTTTTTTTAATCTTTAAGAATAAGATGTATAGTGGATAAAGATATTACCGAAGAAATTCTCCTACTATTGTTCACTTAGTTGGAAGAAGTTTGTGCAGGTATTCAGTAATGCATTAACCATCTGTAGGGAGATATAAGGAAAAGTCTTCATAAATTAGTGATTAGTTTTTTTGAGGATCAAAAAGTTTCTTCAGCTTCTCTTCAGTAATATAATCTTATCTGTGTGACCCTGCAAAGTCTTTTCACCATTACTGCAATCTGTCAGAGTGTGCAGTGACAGGGATTGTAAGAAGATAAAAGCCTGGATTTCAGTTTTCTACTTGTTTTTGATGTGTTTAATACATGTATTAAAAAAATCAGGTAACTCAGAAGTTTAAGTATCAAGTTGGTAGTAACTGTGAAGCTGCTTACTCTTGGTTCTCTTAAAACTAGATCTGACTTTGGTATTCTTAAAAGGTCAGTTTGAAATCTGGCACCTGAAAATATAAAAAAATATTTAATGTAACATTAAGCCACACTGTAATTCAGAATGGTGTCCTTCTCTAGGCTTGAAAAGGCAGGTCAAACCTCTCTTCCATCTAAAATTTTAGTTGCAAGCTGTTTTAAATAAACTTCCCGGACACAGAAGATACTGAAACTTTGATGTGTTTTGATGTATGCACCATGGGATAATTGTACTATTTCTGAATGATATTTGGTTGTATTATCCATGACAAGTATGCTTTTTCCCTTGTCTGTGTTTATAATCTTAGCAGTGTGTTTTTATCATAGAAAGAGGAGATGCTTTTTTCTTAGTATAAACAAGAAAACCCAAGAAAAATAACCCAAATTTGACATGGGTCTCCCTAGAACTTGGGGAAATATAATTCATGGCCTCTTAATGAGAGGAAAAAAAAAAGACATTTATTTTGCTTAGGGAAAAATGTGGAATATTAGATCTCATTCTGGAAATCTGGGGTCTAGGCTGTGATGCCTAGGAAGGTACAAGTTTTATGTTCTGTGTAGAACTGTATACTGGTCACCACTCTGAATTAATTCTTGACCAGCTGAGTGCATTCTGTCCACTTTCTAAACCATAGCAGAAATCTATTTCAGTGTGGTGTCAAGCTGGGGCTATTTGAATGAGCAGATTTTTTAAAAAGAAAGAAAAATAAATAAACACATTAAATGAAAGAGTAGCAAAATCATTTGCTCTAAATGAATGAGTGCTGATCTTAAAAAGAATGAAGGAAACTTCCAAACAAATGAAACTAAGATATTTTTATTCAAATCTAGCATATATGTAAGAGTTTGACATGCTTTATTGTTTACTCTGAGAATCTATTCTGAAATTATTGTGCTGCTCCTGTCAATGTACTAGTTTCCTCCAGACAAAGGACCGTATAACTTTCACAACAAACACTATATCATTCTTCTGTGCCTACAGGCCTTAAACCTTATTTAGAGGAGGAACCACAGCTGGTTTTTTTCCCAGAGAGCATCAGTGTCTTTATTGCTGGCGACGTGACTCAGCTCTAATACCAGTGACCTAGATCCTTGCCATAATGGGCATTATCTCAATAGTCATAGCGCAGTCATTTGAATGCGTCCGTTTTGCACAACTGAGACCAAACACACAGAGATTATACAATAGCAAGCAGACCCCTAATAGTCAGAAGTGCTGTGCTGTGTTGGCATACGGCTTGCAAGAGGCAGCTTAAATATTATCAGTGGCTTTTCAAGTTTTGAGTAAATAAATGTAAGTGGTAGGGATGAGATAGTGAAGTTACGGATTTTGCAATTGCTTAACTTAAATGAGACTATTTCCAGCAACAACTGACATTTATTTATAAAAAAGAAAAAAGACAGAACATGACAGGCACACTGCCTGGCCTGTCTTTTGGCAGAAAGATAGCATTTTGATCCATTCCTTGACTGGCATCATACACTTTTACTCACCTGCTGATTGCTGCTTACAGTACTAACGTGATCTCAAGCTTCCTTTGACAGAAGAGTGTGTCTGTTGTGACAAAAGCACACTTGCACAAGGCATTTATGGCCAACACGATACTAGTAGGAGTGTGAAGATTGCCTGATGACTTCAGCTATAGCCAGTAAACACTCCCCAGCATGTTGTCCCTCAGTGAGCTATTCAGGTTCCTAAAGTTACACATGCACCAGAAACACTTTGATGGCTCAGGGATTAAATTACTTTCATTTCTTGTTTTCATCCTTTCTTTCTTCCTTTTCCCTCTCCACCATCCATCTGGCCTTCCAAGGAATGTATATTGACTTTTTGCCCTAGATTTCACTGAGACAATGATAAACAGAGTTTCTGTGTGGGATTGTTTTGTAAAGGTCAGATTTTTTTATATCCTTTTTCTAACTGCTGCTCTCAGGTTTTTATCATTTAGGCTAAATACTTTCAGACATAGCATCTCAACATTTTAAGGTGCTTGAATTATTGCATTTATTTAAGATTTTATAAATAATTACTGTATTGCATAAAAAATGCCTACCTTTTGACTTAGTTAACACTGCATCTAAAAGACTAAAAATAGATCCATCATTGCCTAAGGGCTTTAAGTTGAGTCTTTACATGAATTCAGGGATGAGTTTACTTGGAAAAAATTGACTGGCACTGGAAAACAGAAGCTGGACAAAATTAACAGCAAATCCTCTCAGCAAAGTAGATCTGTTGACTCTCAGCTGCTCTAGATTTTAGAGTGCAAAACTGCTCAGACGGTTGCTGAGCATCAGTGGCTCAGAGAGTTGGGGAAATTAGCCTCTGGTTGTGAGCATAATTGGATTCCATTTGGAGAACTTTCCAAGTTTTAACATTTTAAATATTTGAGTGAAGGAAAAGTGGTTTGTTTTCATTGCTCTATCTGAAGGGCTGGAGGGTATTTTTGTTTTCTGGTTTTAATGCCTAATTCTCCTCAGAGGATCTTACCATACATGCTGCTTTATAAAGGCCACCTTTTGTTGTGCTTACTGAAGCAGCTACCTCCATCCACCCTTTTCCTTGTTGGAACACTCTGTAAATGTGGCAATAAAACTGGTACGGTGAGAGCAGTGACTCCAAATGCAGAAACAGATATCACCTCTGAACATGCCAAAAGCACATGTCCTGCTTCAACAGCCCTCCTTTTTATCATAGTAAAGTTTCAGTAAGGCTTGAGAGTATCAGAAAAGTAAAACTAGGATTATAAAAAAAAAAAAAGCCATAAAAAACTCCCACTACTCCATCTTGAGATTCTTTAATGTTTCCTACATGCCTGTAGAGGGCTTGTGTTTGCAGCAGTAAGTCTATTTTCATCTCAGATATAGGGCAAAGAAAAGGTTTTATTTTTTGATTTTAAAATTCTAAAGTGAGTTAATGGGAGATCTCCCTTTCTTATGTACCCCAAACCAATACAGATAATAATTCTCATCCTCTTTGATTACTATTTCATGAATAGTTGTTAATGATCCTTCAATCCTATATTTGCATGGACCACTACCCATTCCCCATACACTCCAAAAGACGTCCATCAGGACATACATATTAATTAGGCAGAATTGTGTAAGCTTTTTTCCCAGAACCACAAGGGCCAGTTAGTCATAAGATGTCACATAACAAAATCTTATAAGTTAAAAAGAATGTTCTTAATCATCCATGCTGAAAAAAAGGGGGTTTAAATATGAAGAGAAATTAGATTTCCTGAGGTCCAGAGCCAAAACATTCCACTTAGAAGTAATACAGAATCCTACAATTAATAATCTAACTGAAAAGACTGATATACATGTGGATGTGCAAGTATGTGTATGCATCTTTATCTATCTCTGCATTTCCTAGAAGCTGGTTTAGGAGTTTAGACTGGAACGAACTTGGCTGTTAGAGAGAGCTCTTCTGTGTTTAGTGAGGCATTGCACGGCCACAAATGCTAATCAACACAGGTAAGACAAATCAACATTGATCACAAAAGAATTCAGATTTGATGTGACATGTAGGGGTAGAAGAGCTGCATCACATCAGTGAGTCTGTAAAATCCAGAGCACAATGTACTGCAAGGGAGAAAGAACAAAAAACCACTTGTGTGCATAATGTTCACAAGGACAAGTGACAGATCCAGAAGGAAATATGAAGGACAGAACTATGGGAAATGTTGACTGCCCTGAAAAAGGATTTAAATGAATGTTCAGAATAATACATTTTCCTACTTACACAATATAAACACCAGAGAGAATTTTGAGAATTAGTTCCTAGGTATGTGGAAACTATTCCTGATTACTTAGGTATAACTCATGCTATGTGGCTTAAATGAGCCTGTGATAGATATGCAGCCTGTGTCAGAAAGAGAGCATTTAATTATGTAAATCTGATTAAAAGCTACTCCATTGTAACAATGAAAATAACTAAAACATCTGTTAAAAAATATAATGAATAATTTTTAAGAGCTGAAGATGTCAGGGTTAATTATTTGATTTTAAGGTCAAATTCCAAGTGCACTCCATCATTCATCTACCCTTTTTATGAAGAGTTTGTTAAAAAAATCAGAGAGAGGAGGAAATATAAGGGGGGGAAATTGGTGTTTTCAGCAGATCCCATAAAACCATGCACTTTTTTTTCTACTTGAAATTAATCTGCCTTGACTTATATGAGGTATTAAATTTTATTTCTGGACTTATCGCTCTATACTTTCAGTGTAAAATTTTACATTCAGTATTCTCTCCAGACCTACATAAATGCATTTCTCTTTACCCATCTCCATACATAGAACAATTAACAATGATTAGACTGACAGAGCATCACTGTTTGCTCAGCAACAATGCCCATCCACCCCAAAACCTTTCTGTACTTTGTATTATATTTCCTCTTGTACATGGTAATATCCTTTTCTAAAAGCAAGGAAGTTCTGTGAACAGTTTTGAGTAGAGTTTTGCTTCAATTTAGTATTTTGATTTGAAATTGTTTCTTCAGTCAATTTTCTTTTTCTTTGGGAGAATAGGTGCAGATTCCTCTGATCAAGGTTTGTGAGGCAGACTGACTTCATGATGAAGCTGCTGATGTCATAGAAAAAGTGCCTGTTGGCAGAAATGCACATAAATTCTTTCAAAAGTCTACAAGCACTTTAATTTCTGTAGATAAAACCAAGCTTTTCCAGTGTTACTAGATTTAGGAGAAATGAGGTGATTTTATTTTCTCTCAGTCAAATGAATGAAATATGCTCTTACACATATCTCAGTGAAGGTAAGTTGCTGTTTTTAGCAAAGATTTCACTTATATTAGTAGAAACCTAAAGAGGAATTTGTGCTATTTTTGACATTGAGCCAAATTCCTTTCTGACTGTCCTCTGGAATAATTTTTTCTGCTTTTGTACCTCATTCCCCATTCCTGATTGCAATCAGGTAGACAGTTCCTCCTTTTCTATTTTTTCTTCAGACTCTTTAATTTTTACCAAAACAAATTAAAGCCCTTTTCAGCAGATATTTTTTTCTGATTTTTCCAGCCAAGGAAGGATCTAAAGCAAATAAAAAGAAATCATTGACACAGAACAAGTTGTGGAATTCACTGCAGCTGGCAATTTTGGAAAACCAAAGTTTAAGATTTTAGAGTAAGAGTATCCAGGTTTGTACATAACAGGCCCACAGCAATGTTCAATGTAACAGTTGCATTCACTATGCACTCCAGAATGTTCATCACCTCTTACCTCCAGAGGACCTGACAATAAGGGAGCTGCCTGCCTCTAATGGCTTTTTCTGATCATCTCCCTCTTGCCACTCTTAGAAACATGACAGTAGACCAGACAGGTTTTTAGACCAACGCTTCAGTTCCTGTGTAAAGCTTTCCTTCTCCCCTTAAGGCCCAAAATTGCCTGCACTGCTTTGCAGGTGTCCAGTTTAGACTGGAAGTTTTTTATGGCAGAGGTAATATCTTCTTTTTAATGTCTAGCTTGTATGTAAAGTTGAGGGTATAGATAAACATAACACTAGATACAATGAAAACAACAGTTCTGGGCTTGTGTGAGTGAGTGTCTCAGTTTGAAAAGACAGTTGTTTGCTAAGGAAAGCAGGAAGCTCCCTTGAAATGGAAAATGTAAACCTCTTTCTCTCTGAATTTTTAAATTAAGGCACTCAGGCAAAGATAAGGGAATAGAAATAACAGTTTTTTACTAGGAAATTTTAAAAAAATACAAACGCTATAAGAAAAGAAACCACTGACAGAGTCAGAATACCGCCTGACACCCTGTTGGTCAGGGTGTTGGTAACAGTCCGATTAAATGGTGGCTGCAGTCCTTCTGGATGTGGTTCTGTTGAAGCAGTGATCCTGTAGAAGGATGTAGGTTTTCCTCTGAAGGTCCAGTGGTGGTGTAGATGGGCCTGGTCTTCTGAGAATCCAGTGGGAGAAGGCTCCCTGAGGAGTTCCGTACATCGTATTTTATCCATGTAGGAATGCTTGGCTCCTCCCCCTGGGCGGAGCATCTCACAATGAGACTCAATGGTCCATTAACCAAAGATATCTCCTTGAGGGAGGGTTGGTTGTGGAAAAGATGAAGGAAGATAAACTGCCCCACCTGGTTTTATCAAGTGGCCAATTAAAGGGAGTTGATAATAGAATACAAACTCGTAGCTGAAGACAGTGAGAAGCAGGATGCATTCTCTGACGTTTATGGTTTACATCAGTGGTTGTCTATGATAAATATTTTCGTAGTGATTTTCAATTTTTTCTCAAGGTAGAGTGAAATGGAGGATCTTTTGGTGGTAGTCTGAGATGCTTTTACTATATAGGCGACTTTTTCAAGTCTAGTGGTTAATTCTGGAATGGGAAGTGGTTTCCGTAGCTTAGATAATACCAAATGGAACTTGGGTGATTTTTTTGCCTTTAATGTATGCTCAGATATATATGTGCAGGTCAGTGTCTCAAAAACAGAGAGGAAACAAAGAATCTTTAATCAACTGACTCAAGGACTATAGCCCAGAAAATTCTTATTTTTAATGTGTCCTGTTGATAACAAAATGTCTTACCAGTAGAGAGCAAAACCAAAATGATGAACACTTGTTTTACTGGAATACTTTTAAATAAACAAACCTAGTATTAATTTGTCTAAACATTAATTATTATATGTTTGCAGAGATATTAAAGTATGTATGCATTTCAGGATGACCACTCATGGACACTATCTGAAGGGCTGACAGGTTAATACTGCAGAGTGACTGAACTAAGAATGGTTTTATTGTAATTTTTGAAGCTCAGTGTACAGGACTGGCTGTGGTTCCAGGTAGAGGACAGGTGGAAGATAACTTGGTAAACTGCACATTAGGCAACTGGTATGTAAAGGATATACAGGAGGGCAACCATTCAGGAAAACTATGGAAATTAGCCTTCAGACAGGGACCCCTTCAATGTTAGGGGCAATTTTGAACACGGATGTTAGTGGTATTAATATTTTGTTTGACTGTTTCGAGCTTATGATGGTAGAGTCTTACCTGTGGGACGTGGAAAATGACTCCACCACCCATGTGCTTGTAGCACAGTGACTTGTAACACGCCAAGCTGCCACTCTTTTGTAAGAGAGAAGTGTCATTAAATGTGGTGAGCCAATTTATTTGCAAGAGCCTGCTGGGTAATAGCAGAAACAGAACAATAGAAATGAGGCAGACCAGTGAGAGGAAGCAAACATAAATCTAATTCTAGTGAGACAAGAGTGGCTTGCAGTATGAATGCTTCTCTTAATTTATGTCCTGTCTCCTTCCCCCAGTTTTTCCATTATTCTATAGGGAATCCCATTACTGATTTAGATCAATAGCAGACTTCCCAAGGTATTTGTGCTCCTGTGTAACATCTTTGTCGGCAACATGGACGGTGGGATTGAGTGCACCCTCTCTCTGCAAGTGTGCTGATGACACCCAGCTGTTGACCTTCTGGGGAGCAGGGTTGCCATCCAGAGGGACCTTGGCAGGCTTTTAAGAGGTGGGTGTTTGCAAACCTCATGAAGTTCAACAAGGCCAAGGAATAGCTCTCAAAGTGTTTGAAATGCCCTTGGGTCAGGGCAATCCCAAGTACAAGTACAAGTACTGGGTGGAGGACAGATTGAGGGCATCATGAGGAGGAGGACTTTGGGGTGTTTGTTGGTGAGAAGCTCGAGATGACCTGAGCTTCCAGCCCAGAAATCCAAGGCTGTCCTGGGCTGCACCAAAAGCAGCGTGGCCAGCAGATCAAGAGAGGTGATTCTCCCAAAATACTCTGCTCTTGTGGACCCTTCCCAGAGTGCTGTGTTCATCTCTGTGGCCCCCAAAGAACTTCTTGGAGTGAGTCCAGAGGAGAGCCACAAGGATAATTAGAGATCTGGAGCACCTCTTCTAGAAGACAGGCTGAGAAAGTCGGGGATCTTCAGCCTGGAGAAGAGAAGGCTCCAGGGAGACCTTATAGAAGCTTCCCAGTACCAGAAATGGTCCTACAAGAAAGCTGGAATGGGACTTTTTACAAGAGCATGTAGTGACAGGGCAAGTAAATGAAGGAATAGCTCTCCAAGTGTTCACAAGCTTTAGAAAAACTGTATGTGATTTTGCATATGGCTCGAGAAATTATTGATAGGTTTTCAGACAATGTTACAATTCATAATTCCATTGTTGGAATGTCTAAGTTTGATTTTTGCTGCTTAGAATTATTTTGAAACAAGGGTGCTGTTTGGAATACTTCTTGTATGAAAGTCCTGAATAAGGATGAATTTCATCCATTCTGAATGTCACAGAAAATCATTTTCTGTCTTTTTCTACCCTCAAAAATTCCTGATTTCCTGGTAACACTTAGGCTCATTCTTTTAGTCACTTCACAACATGCAGAGCTGATGGGCAGGGTTCTAGAATATCTCCCCATCCCCATAGGCATTTTCACAGTGCAGCTGTTGGTCATGTGAACATATTCATGTTTCCTTCACAGCTGACACCCTGCAAATGTCTGGCATGCCTGGAGATGGCAAACATGTGTTCAGAGAAAAAGGAGCTTTCTTCTTATATGGATGGCACGTCAGTTTTCTGGAGGGTTAGGGAATTTGAAGTGAAAATAAGGATTTCTTTAACTGCATTAAGACAATACAGTCTATCAATGAATAAAAAGTGTTTTCTGCTAAGGTATGGATCTAGGAATACAGACAACTGAAAACCAAATAACTTTCTTTATTTTTATTCCCTTAGAAGTAAAGGATTTCAGAGCAATAAAGTTAAATGCTTCACAGATTTAAGATTTTTTAGCTTGTCTCACCTCACTTTTTTTTCTTTTGTAAGAGATGCCTCTTTAAAACTCTCTTTTGCTGTGAAGTTTAATAAATTTTTGACAGCTGTCAGACAAGGGATGTGCTGAGAATGCTGACTATCACACTGACCAACTGTATCACTGCGTCTTTGTTCTTCCATCTGTCTGTCTTTTTCTGTTTGTCATTTTTTGACCCACTCTATTACTACGAGTGCCTTTCAGACAAGTAGCATTTTTGCAAGGTGTTTTATACAACACCGACACAATTGCTCCTGATGCATGTCATCCACTTGTGTTTTTTTCTACTTATTCAATTCTCTTTTCTAGCTAAAAAAACTCTACAAGGTAAAATGAGATCAACCCCCTACAAAACCAAATATATGAAATCTCATATGAATGCAATTATAATTTTGACAAGAGTCTAAAATGTTTAAAGCAGAATCTTCGAGGCATTAACTTCTGTCAGTGCTTGCTTCTTCACTAAAGCAGAGCTCATGCCTTTATGCAAGAATTGAACAATCCAGTCAACTAATTAACTATGCCTTCTGTCATTTTTTTGAACCCTTTCATTTGAGGGTACATGAATGTTTCCCTCCGCAACCTAGTGAACCTTATATAAGACAGTGCATTGTCATTTGAGCTAATCTAACCATATTATTTTCTCTGTTTAAGGAAATAAGGCTACAAGGACACATTTATTGCATATCAAATTATTCGGGTCTTTTGTCTTCAGCAAAGCTCATTTTAACAAAAATCTGATAAAGGAATAAATGTGTAATGATGAGTAAAATAATGCGTGCTAGATAGAGATGACATATCTAATTCTAATGTTAATGGACTTAGTACCAGCAGACAGACAGTTATGCTTCTGTATTCTGCATTGCATAAATCACCTGACAGAATTTGTTAGGCTTATATGCCATTAAAGTGGACATCTGTGTTCGAAGTTAAACCTTAGAACACATATCTGTTCCCACAATCTTCTTTTCATTTGGTAATACCTAATCAACAACCACCACTGAACTAGTGATCTTAATTTTTTTCAACAGGAAGGATCCAGTCTATTGTTGGCTTTCTGCTTGCCCACTGCCTTTCCCATGCTTTTTGGTACTTCTCACACCAGTCCTCTCTGGCTGCTCCAGGCAGTGAGATAACTGACTGCTTTGTACTTGCACCCTCGACCTCCTTGAATTGTGAAGATGTGCCATCCTTCCTACTACTGCTCTGAGGACGTCTTCTTATCCTGTTCTAATGAGGCTATTAAAGACAAAATGAGCCTTAATATCTGGGAATAGTATTTTCTAGAGTCATATAAGGCACATAGGTACACAGAGAAATGGATTGCCTCTATAGTGGATATCTTGCCCTCAGAGCTATTGTCTCGGAAATAGTCCTTGATATTTCAAGCAGTATTTCCCCATTTCCTAGATATATTCTATTTGTCAGACACAACCCAGCTTCAGAATGGCTGGTTTCTAACCATTGTGGTATGCTGTAGGACCTAAAAGATATAGGGAAATTGATTTTCACCATTTGCAAAAGGTTGTGTTTTGCTAAAATATTTTTTAAAAACCCAAACCAAACTCGCAATCAAAGAACTCAAACCCTACTGCTCTCTGCTCCCATGAACTTTCAGTATTAGAAGCAAAGCACAGTTCTTTTAAACTATGGGAGAAATTGCATTTGTTTCTTGCAGGTTGCAGTTTTAGAAGGGGGGGAAAGGAATGGTAGAGAGCTTTCAGTCTCTGAATAAAAAGTCCTCTTTCATACATAAAAATTCATTGAGAATAAAACAGATAAATTTTACCAAGTAACTATGAAGCAGAAAGAATAACTGAAAAGTAGCTCTGTAGAATATAAATAGTGATTGTTTTGTTTAGTTTTGATTAAAATTTTTTAAACAACAGCATGATGGAAGTAAAAAAAGAAATATATATATTTTACTGTAAATACTAACATGTTAGGAGTGATCTATCTGTTGTTTGGCAGAATGTAAAATCCAAAACGTATAATTTGGTATTTCACTGTGAAATACATACATACCTTCTCATATATTTTTATAAAGAAATATATTAATCCTTAAAAAAATATATTTATACCTTCATATATATATATACACACATATATATGTATACACACACACACACACACACACACACACACACACACACACACACACACACACACACACACACACACACGCACATATTTAAGGCATGAGACCTGGTCTTCTTACAAAAAGTATGTCCCATCTTTCTCAAATCATGTCATAGCTTTGAGGGAAAAACTGTGTACAACTGAGAGTTTGGAGGTTTGAACAAATCAGCAATAATAATACAGTTTAATATTGTGCATTAATGAACTAGAATGAAAATAAATGTCAGCTGAATAATTGAACATAAATGCAAATAAAAATAATAAAAATAAAGATCAGCTAGTCCCACCCACACACTAGTGCATGAAAGTAAATGAAGTAGAGAGGACAGCACTTCCCACAATGAAATCCAGGAAGAGGTTACTGCTTCACACTACATTCTATTTCTGACAAGTCATTTGATAACATTGTCATTCAGGATCATATGCACTCCTTTCTATACATTACCATAGCATGATCTGATAAGCCTTAAAAACAGTTCTCTGTGGTTTTTGTTGTCCATTTTGTACTATATGTTCTATTTTGTGTCAGTGAGGATAGAACGTTTTATACAGATTCATCAGGGAAAGGGCTGTTTTTCTTTAAGGAGATGATCAGGTCATCCAGGAATTTTTGTGTTCATGGAAACAGGACTTCTCAGCTTGTGTCTGCATGAGATCAACTACACTGTGCATCGTTGTCTTCACCTTCACGTCGGGTTGTTACCTTCACCTCCCTCTGTCGCTAGCCTCAAGGCTCATGTTGTCTCATATCCACATGCATTCTGTCATGTCTCATTCTTTGAATAAAACCCATGTTTGGAAGATGGGAAGTGAAGGCCAGGACTGAATTCTGTAGCTCTGCATAGAGGAGGCACTCCTTATGCAGATTTTCCCCTTCCTGCATTCGAATGGAGGCTGTAGGAAGCAGCTGCCTTGATTTCTTCCATTTGTGCAAGTCTGTGTTTATAGATAACATCTTGCAGGCAATACCACATTCAGCTCAAACTTTATGGGAGCAGATTCTATCTACTGCAGCAGGTGTAGCATGGATTCAGCAGCAGGACCATGAAACAGCTTGGATGGACTGAAGCTGGGTAGTCCAAAATTAGTAACACTGTAAGAGATGGAGCTTTGCCTCCAAAATTTCTCCGTTTTCCCTCTGGATCTATTGTGGTGAGAATTGCTTCTCTCTGGAAGAATTTGAATTAATCTCAGGGCATGGTGCTTTTCTTTATATGTCCTCTGTTTGGAAAAGGCCATTAAACCTTTATAATGAAATGAGTGCATAGCAGTATTTTTACACAAACACATTTCCAGAAGAGGTGTGTTTGCCATTTGAGCTACTGCTGAAGAAACCTCTTCAGAATCTATTAGCAACTGTACAGACACATTTAGAGTCAAGAACTGAATTTTCACAATTTGAACCTGGAGCTTCTTGATTTAAATGTGTTTCAATATAAAAGAAATCTGCAGTGGCTGACCCACAATGACTGTGTTTTGAAGGCTTGATTTGCATATCACCTAAACTTGCTTTTGTGAGAGAACTTTGCTTGCTTTTATGTGAGAAAACACACTATGGTTCTGTAAATCCTTTACAGACTGCTCTTCTGTGACAAGTTAATGTTGCCACCAGCCCAACGGAGTGGCACAAGCTGAGCCCCATGCTAATGTCTGGTGAGTATCAGGATGGAGGAAAATATCATTGCTGAACCTCCTATAGGAAATGCATCCAGTCATAGGATCCATATACATGACAAGTTAATGTAACTTTGCTGTGTAACTTTGCTTCAGGGGAGCTGCACAGTATTTGGGTTATCTGTAGAGTACAGTGAGAGACAGAATATTACCTATTCAGAGGGAAGAATTCTGATCCCCACCTTACTCTGTTCTGCACTGGCAAAGTGCTTTCTTCCCATGAGACATCTACTCTGTTTTACTCCAATTTTTACTTAGCAGACTGTGGCCTGGTCTCTGCTGCTGAAACCTGTGTCACAGTTAGCTGGTACAGGGCAATTCGGGATGCAAAGAACAAAACTTTCCTGCTTTCTGTTTTCAGGTAAATCAGGTCACTGTCACGGCCATAGATGTTCTCCTCTGTATTTTTATACACATGAATATCATGCACTTATATTTGCATTCTTTGGGAAATAAAATATGGTGTTGATTGCTTATGCTATATTACATTAGCCTTCCCTTTGAGGCCAACAGGGGTATTCACACAAGGAAGGAATCCAGGTCTGAGCCGTTGATTCCTATAGCTTTCTTCTTTTAACCAGACCAAAATATTACTCTGTGCTTAGATTATATTCAGTTGCAGCTGAGAGATGATTGTTTGTCTTTCAGATTCCATTCACATGACTGTTTTTTCATAACTGATATGGGTTAATTTATACTACATGCTCTCAGGACTATGTCATGTGAAAAGTAATATTTAGATAGCCAAATATCTGACACAAAAAGCATACGACGATGACACATACACATGCTTAAAAGTCCAAGAAATCACATCTCCCTGGTTGCTCATTTTTCCCTCTCACTGTTTGTGTTGGTTTATGTTCAGTAAATAAAACTGCAGATCTTTGGCCTGTGTCACATGTCAAATAAGGATAAGAACCCTCAATACAGGAACTCAGTTTTCAAATGTAAATGAGGAAGATACTTAAATCTCAACAGTTTCTTTATATATCTTTGAACTACCAGATTATGCAGGTGTATGTTCAAGGGGTAACTTGTACATACAAGAACCCATTTATGACAATTAAATAATTTGTGTGTGGAAACTAAAATAAGTTTAGGGCATGTACTTTGGCATGTACACACTTTGCCAGAGTAATTGATGGAGTGAATATTGAATACCTCATCTAAGGACATCAAAATACAGACCTACCAAAATTCACTAAAGCAAAGCATTTTATATTATTTTAAACTTACAATATTTTGTTAGATTCTAACTATTTTATTCTGTGTTCTGTCTTGCTTAAACCAAATAGAATAGAAAAAACTAGATTTTTAGATTTTTTTTATTACATTGCAAATGCTGGGAAAATTGTAATGAGCTAGAGTTTAGATTTGGAAACATTTAACTACTCCATTTCCATCTGAATTAACATATAATACCATCTTTAATCTTTCCTGTATTTATCACAGGATTTTTTTTGCTTGAAAGATATAGTTCTGGGAATATATTAATTGTCCTGTGCCATAATATCACTTCTGAAAGGATTAAGTCTTTAAATATTAGAGTTCAGTAGGGCTGTTCTTAATCTTTGCTGTAATAATAAATGCTGAATGTCAGACCTTTTCAAAGATCCAAATTGGAAACGTCGTTTATCTCACTAAAATGAAGGGAAGCTCCACATGTGTACATAAGTAGGGAATTGTTATCCCAAATATAGCTTGCAAAGATAATTGGAAAGGCTTAATTTACTTCATGTGGTTTTCGGGGACATGACAAGTCCACTGTGTTCCCAGGAAACAAAGAATTTGGAAGTCTTTTGCTGGAGCTGAATTGTCTTCAAAGTTTGCATTCTCAACTATTTTTAGGTGTACCTGTCCTTGAAGAAGTGATTCAACCCAAAACCTCAGGTTTTCCCTGTCGGAAGCTCCTTCATATAGCTCCAGACTTCTAAAATTAAATTTTGAATATTAAAATTTTTTGTCACTTCGTTTATAATATTCATGGAATAGAATTTCCTTCAATAAGTTATACATGTGTACATCTGTACATGTATAAATATAGATACACACCACGTTTTGGAAGACTGTCAATAGAACTAGGCCATGTTATGGTTGGTTCAGATGTGTTCTAGCAGGTACAGTTTGAATCAGAGAGGCTTTTTTCAATCCTGTGTGGGAAGCTGGTTAATCAAGCTTCTGTAGTCTTCATCTGCGCCCACAGATTTACCGGAGCTGTATTTCCCTTGCTTAGATTCCTCCTACCTATTTAAAGCCTCAGGCTCAGCAGTCTAACACTGACCTATTTGTCCATGGTCATTTACTTCCCACTGCATGGCAGTTCCATAAAGGTACTGTGCAAGCAATTCCCTTCCCAGCATATTGCCAGCTGGAGAGAGCTGACATGAACCTTCTAGGAAAGCTGTGATATGGTGTAATATCCACATTCACCTGCAGCCATCAATTTTAAGGTGTTATCTCTGAAAAGCAGAGGGGATTGAGTGGATGTGCTGTAAAGGAATCACTGGAATATCCACTTTAATGCTCTCCTGAGAACGCAGGCGTGGTCTGCAGAAATCCAGTCTGGCAAGTGTGCTAACAACATGGTTGTGGCAGCTGGACCTCCTGTGAGGTGAGGCTCTGCAGAGTCTCTGTGGCCTGCTGTGTGTGACTCTGGTTAGTCTCCTCTCAACAAAGAGGTTCGCTAGAAACAAAATCTCCAGCACCTGTATTTAGACATGTAGCTTCAGGCAGCAAATGGAGTCCCAGAATTCCATTAGGAAACTGTTCATCTGTAGGGCTGCAAGAATATGCAATGGTGTGGGAACATCTACTGGTCTGGTTGATACTGAGGTACCAGCACTCAACTTTTACAGATGCAGATCAGGTCTGCATTTATCCCTTCATTATCGCTGCATGGGGATCTGCTTGAATGTAGAGAGTAGGTTGCTTGTCAGCTGACATGGTGGGACATGGAGCCAGCCTCAGCTGCAGACTCAAGAAACCACAAAACAGATAAGTGTCATACGTGATTTTGTGAAACAGTGTTTAAAAAAAAAAAAGGTGACAGCTACACAAGAGTGGCTATAGGGCTGTGAAAGAAAGTCTTTCTACCTTTCTACCTACAAAACATCAGTAGGTGATTTAAGATGTTCTTTGGTAAGAAAAGATAATTTGGATAGTATATTAATTTATTTAATTACTTGAGTATTATTCATTAAATGCTGTCATGTATGATCTCTACTCAGTTTTAGTTGTGCAGATTTCTTAATCAATGGATTTGTGTACTGCAGGGTCCTATCTTGAGCTGAAAGCTCAAGAATTAAAAAAAAATTATCTTTTCACTCACTGAACACTGGAGGTTGTTAGGCAGCCAGTTTTGAGGAAATACAGGTAACTTTGTTTAGAAAATCTTAGATGGTGCATGGCCTACACTCATTCACCAAAATGGCTTCATGGAGGATGAGAAATGCCTCAGATCCGCAGAAATCCAAATCACCAAGTGTTAGTGGTATGCCAGCTCTGTGTTTTACTGTGCCATCAGCAAGCCACATTGTCTGTTCTGAGGAAAACTGACTGCTGCCTCTTGTTCCCTGCAGGGCCTGCACCTGCTCCTTCACTCCTGTGGCCACTCCTGGTCTTCTCCTGAGTGCCACTCTACAAGGCTGGACACTACACTTCCATGTTTGTTGTCAATGCGCATGACTAAAGTGGCATTTTCATATTTGAATACAGTCAAGGCCCCTTAAAGCAGAGGGTTGCAAGTGTGAGAGAGAGATATGTTATTCCCTAATGGCTTATTACCATCCCATTTGCAATTCAGATCAGCTCTAAATTGACTGAAATTTTTAAACACATAGCAGGCAGTTTAAACTAATGATTGTCTGGAGGTTCACATCTGACACGAGCTAAGCTTCTGCTCAAAACAAATTGCAAATAATTCCTTCCTTAGAGTCAAAATGTCACTTTTTTACACAGTGCATTGTTGCCAGATTTTGTCAGTTTCATGAAAAGAAAAGCCACAGCAAACCCCACAAAAAAACTGCTGAACGTTCTGAATTAGGCAGCCGGATGCCACTGGTGTTGGTCCCTGCCCCCTCTTATTTACAGTAATGTTTATTGTGTGCATAGATCCCTGTAGCCTGATGGAAAATCCTTCCCCCTGCTCCAACTCCCAGCACCCCTCAGCCTGCACCACATGCCCTGGGGGCAGCAGCAGGAGGCCCTAGCTGCCAAATAACCCTCGCAGGGAACGGGACGCCTTGGCCACCAGCATCTCTGTCCCCATAGCTGCCAGGGTGAATAATGACGGACTCCCCTTCACCCCAGGCATTCTGCCTTGGCCCTCCTCCCCGCTGTCAGCTTGCCTAGGCCCACACAGGCACAGTCCTGAAAGCGAGGGTGCCGCGGGTGGCTGCGGTGTATCGCAGGGACGGTGAGCGCTGCACGACTGGGCGCTGGGCGCCCTGATGGACAGCGCTGAGCCTTGTGCTCTCCAGTGAGAAATGCCCGGTGCTGGCACAGAGCTGCACACACGCCTTTTCCTCAGGCCCTGGAGATGTAGCAAAATGGGCTTAATCCTTAATTGTTTCCATTTTTCAGTACCTTGCAATGGCTGCTTAAAGCAGTATTTCAGAGTTTGAGTTTAATTCCATCAGGATTACGAAGTCCTTAAGTTTGATGATGATAAAAAGGGAAGCTCTTTAAAAATATCCAGTGGGGTGGAAATGGTGTGTTCAGTTTGTGTTTGAAATTGAGTTTCCCTTGAAAGAAATAACCTATCTGAAGGGACTTTCTAGAGAAATCTTAATAACTTGCAACCCCATATAATGAAATGCAAATAGGGAAGTGTCTGCTAATTTCTAAAGAGAAAATGCTTATCTAGATAGAAAAATAAAATCCACTTTTCTTTGATGGAATCCTTGTGTATTTCTGCTTTGTAGAAACTAGCCAAAGGGATAAGGTTTGGGCCAGGCTCTCTTTTTCACCCACAGTGTTACTGGATCAGTTATGTTTGTTGGACATTACTTAAATGTCTGTATTACTTAGCTGAATTGCAGCTCCTTTTGGACTCCAGAAAAAAGTTTGTTTTTCAAAAATGTTGACAATGAACCCTATTATGTTCATCATGCTTCTTGTTCAATTGCTATTTATGTTTTCATCTTGAACTGTGTATTGATATACTTTGTACAACATTTCATTTCTCAAAAGCTTTTGCATAGCTCATGGTCATACTTAATGTTTTCTCAGTCTCTTTTCCTGCTGAGAAATATTTCTTGAACTGTTGTTAAAATGGGGGTTTGATGGAAATTTTCTCATGAGAGAAAGTATGGTGATTATCTACTAAAATTGTAATTTCACTGAAAATTTTCATTTTCTTGCTGAAAAATGTGAATCCAGAATGGATTTCAATCTACACATTGGAAGAAATCCTGAAACATTGTTTGATTGGCTTGATTAAGAATGTCTCTGTATTTGTGAGGAATTAAAGACTAAAACCAAATGAAAGGACTTTTCTTTGCTAAATGTCAGCTTTCCTACTACATGGTCATTGCATGTAAAAAATTTCATTTCATGGGGTTTTTTTTTGTTTTTGTTTTTTGGTTTTTTAAAGGAGATGGTAAATATAAAAAAACCTATTTCTTAAGTTTTTCTTTGTGATCTTTTTGGGAATATCTACCTTGAAACTAGCTCTAGGAAAGAGGTGCATATGTGTTACATTTTCCTTATGCCTTCAATATGTACAGTTGAAATATGATATATTTTGCATTTAACAAAAAGCAGCAACAACAAAGAAAAGGATCAGCTTACAGATTATGTATATGGATTAGTATAAAATAAGTTTCTGCTTTCAAAATAACCTTGTAAGTGCCACCTCCTTCCTGTATAAATCTATTTTGTTGGAGAGTAAATTTAAATGCAGTTTGCCCAGCTGCAATTAGGTATATGTAGCAGGAGTATTGCTGATTGATTTGAAGGTTATAAATCAAACAAAACTATCTTTCATCTCTGAGGCATGAAAAACCATTTTTCATCTTTTGATTTGTTGGAGGGAAGGAATAACATCCAGAGGGACCTTAATAGGCTTGAGAAATGAGCCCATGAAAACCTCAGGAGGTTCAACAAGCCTAAGTGCAAGGTCCTGCTCCTGGGTCATGGCAATCCCCAGCATCAATCCAGCCTGGGGGAAAAATAGATTTAGGGCAGCCCTGTATAGAAAGACTTGGGGATATCGGTGGTTAAAAAATTGAATATGAGCTGGCAATGTGCACTTTTGACTCAGAAAGTCAATCACACTCTTCATCAAAGGAAGTTTGGCCATCAGGTTGAGAGAGATGATTCTGTCCACTCTACTCCGCCCTTGTGAGATGCCACCTGGCAGACTGTGTCCAGTTTTTGGGTGCCCAGTATAAGTACTGTTGGAGCAGATCCAAAAGAGGGTCACAAAAATGATCTTCTGGCTGGAACACCTCTCCTATGAAGAAAGGCTGTGAGAGCTGGGGCTGTTTAGCCTGAAGAACAGAAGGTTCCAGGGAGAACTTATTGTCGCCTTTCAGGATATAACGGTGTTTTGTCCTGTAGTGACAAGGGACAACAGTTCTAGACTGAAAGAGGGTAGATTTAGAATAAAAGGAGGAAATTTTTTGAAAATGGGGTGGTGAGATGCTGAAACGTTGCTCAGAGAAGCTGTAGATGCTCCTTTATCCCAAGTGTTCAAGGTCAGGTTGAATGAGGCATTGAGCGACCTGATCTAGAGAATGTCCCAGTCTATCATACGGGGGGTTGACAAGATGGTCCATCCACCCAGACCATTTAGTGATTGTGATTTAGTGCATGCTTTGGAGGTGTTTCTTGACTATCTTTCTGAACATGTAGTACATGTTCAAGACTGTAGCACTACCATTCTATAGCTTTGCTCTGCTCTTTGCCCCCGGTAAGATTTATGCCATCACAATAAAATATATATTACCCTTAATTTAGGCCAAGACAGGATTCATAATCCCCTTGATAAAAAGGCTATACCAGTTATGGCATGGCTTGATATTAAGGTGATGCGCACAGTATAAATTATTACACATGTACCTCTTCCCCCTCACAGCAGTAGCATAGCATTTTTTTTTTCTTCGGAGTAATGGCATGCACAGGAAGGGTTTTCTTCCAACAAAGAGGACCAAAAACATCTTGTGAAGCAGTGCTACTATCTAACACTGTATTAAAAGCTTCAAGACTTATTTTGGTATTAGTCTCTGTCTTATATTCATCTAAACACTACTTTCACTTAGATGGAGTCTCAAGTGAAAATAAAAATAAATGGGTATCCTAACCTTCTTGAAAACCATTTCTGATGCTTTTGCTTTACATTTTTTATGGTGCCATACATCAAAAGCTAATCTCTCAATAAACTCAGCCTGTGCATTGCACTTTCTTCCATCACATGGCCCTTGAGAGACCATGAGAGTATTTGCTAATACCATGAGGTATTTTCAAGTATGAGATGATAAAGAACAGAATCCTTTTTTTTTCTCACTTTGATGCGACAGGGGCACAGAAGAACAAATTCCTTGCAAATAACACAAAAAACACTTTAAAGAAATGCTGAGCTGCTTATTACATTAACATTGACATAAGGACCCATGGTCTCTGTTGCATGGGCCTCATAAAGATGCCATGCAAATCCAATCAATTCAAGTACCTTTTGTCATATTAAGTTATAGTACATGTGCTGTAGATCCAGGATGTTGGAACATCCAAAAGATTCTGCGGCTTTAGTTAGGCTTGGATAATCATCAAAAGCTTGGAAAGTTTTTTGTGCTATATGAACTATTTTTATCCGTGAAATCAGGCTGGAAATCTCCCAAGACTGGGTCCTGGGGAAGATTATTGTTATTTCAATCATCTGGCAAAAGAAAGAGCCTATTGTCATGTGTGATTATTGGCCTAATCCTGCAAACCATGCACAATGCTTTCAAACATGAAGTCAGTAAAGGTAAGCACAATAATATCTATATATATTTCAGGAGCTATTTCTACCTTAGCAAAAGAGTGAAAACACTGGAAGACAGAGAAGCTAATGTTGTGTACCACACTTTCCTACTTGTTTGAATTATAAATAAACATAGCTGGACCTTGTTGGGAAGGCCTCCTTTTTTCTTCTGCCTTAGTGCACAGTAACAGTGACTTGGTTGATGTGTGGGTCTAGTAATTCTGATAATACTGTTAAATAGATAGTATTCTTATTTGACACTCAAAGCTGAAGGGAGGTAGTCATCTTGATAGAGAAAAATACTCTATTATTGAATAGGAATATTTTTAGAGTTAGTCATTGAGTGTGTGAATCAATTCATATTCACTGAGTGCACATGCATGTTATCTACTCAGTGTTTGCAAACTCCTTTGCAAGATGTGGTATATGGTACAAACGGTATGAACTTCACGGCTTCTTTGATATGCCAGAGTGAGTGCTCTTAGTATATTTGATGACTCACACTGTCACTTGTGAATTAATAAGTGGTCTGAACTCTTCAGTGTAATGAACCCTATCATTTATTAAAAAGGGAAAACTGTTCCCATAATTAGTGTAGTGATGTTTGATAAGAAAATTCTGTTTTTGAGGGACTACTATTGTTAAATATTGTCAGTAAATACTGTTCGTTTTTATGCTTGGCAAAGCACTTTCTGGTAGCTGACTTGATGAAATTTAGTGAAGAATTTTTTATAAAAGTGTTCTTTAACAAATTTTGTCTACTATGTCATCAGTTTTTTAAAAGTGAAAATATTGAGGATATTGAAAATATGTGAATTTGCAGTAAAGGGTTCTGCCCAAGACATGTCTTCCTAAATCCCAGAATGTTAACATGGGATTTGTGGGTGGATTAAAAGGGCATGACAAAGAATTAGTGGCAATGTAAGCAACATGGTTTTTACTTCTCTCAATGCACATTAAAATTGTAGATTGGAAGGTGGGCTCTGTATCCTTCAAAATGGTCTTACATTTTTTGTATGTTCCAAAAGTCAAATGGGAGAAGTCTCTGAATTCTTACTCTTTTCACCAAAAATAAGGACAGTTTGTACAGCTTGCACTATATGGAAAAAAAAAAAAAAGGACATTAGGCACCATTGCTTCTCTGTTTTCATTTACTCCCCATAGTTGAATGCAGGAAAAGAAATGAAAGATCACCATGAAAAGATGTAATTTTTTTTTAGTATTTAGTTATGGGGGATATATTTAAATACAGCCTTAAAATCCCAATACTAATAGATATTGTTAAAATGTTATCTGGTAGTCACTGAGTTGTTTGGGGGAAAAAAGTTGGAAAACCCTGGCTGACACTCCTACTGTTCTCCAAGACTGATGTTGAATTTAGCCTCATTCCCTAAGATGGATATGAACATGAAGAACTTCAAAAGAGTGTCATTACACTTTAAAACTGTTGTTTTTAAACCATTTTTAGCACTTAATAGAAATCTGTGTGTAGTCAATCTTAAATTTCAGTTGAATTGAACATTGAGGCTCAACATCATTCTTCAAGATTTAGCAAAGTGATTTGCAGGCACAAGTGATTAAGAGCTTGAGGCAGAAATAGTCATATATGTTAATAGCTTTACAGATCAGCAAACCCAGTAGTTTCAGCGAGAATGTGTACGCCTGTGATGTTATTCCCATTCATAATTGTACACTAGATTTTTTTAGTGTATGGATATATACATAAGTATGATTACTGAGTTTACATTTCTGACATAATTGGTTGCTTGTATACATTTCATTTATAATAAACAGACTCTGTTTAAAATGTAGCTCTCAGAGAATTTCTGTTGTTCAGAAATTAAATTTAGAAGATGTGTGGCTTCTACACTGTGTATCCCTTGTTATCAGAATTGTGGATTGTCTTTGAAACAATATTATAAAGGTCAACTCTCTTGTACAGATGAGTTGCCAAGCTATAGACAAAACACTGAAGGCTTTTTGTAGGATCTCAAATGAAAAAGAGGAGAAAAAAGGATGATAGAAAGATTATCACATTATTAGTTAAGCAGCTGATTCCAAATGACATATACTGTCAATAAAATCTTCCCTTATTGGCTTTAAAATCATCCTCAAAACATTCTGTTTGCTCCAGTGGTTATCTATCATCCTAGAGTCTGGAAACACACATGAATAGCAAGTCAGATTTCTATTTTGTGTATCTATGCTGCTCTGTTGTGTTCAGTGATAAATGCTCTCAATGATGAATTGGCTTAAGCTTCCTATCATTTAGATTTCATGCCACAAAGTGTTATCTTAAATTTAGTGCCATCTATGGAAGCTTGAATATAATTTTAAAAGGGAACAGAACCTATATATCAGCTAAGTGGACCTTTCCTTTCCATTACTGTCACTATGCAATCTTAAATGAACAGAAGTAAAGATATGAGCAGAATTTTAAATATAGCAAATTTGGGCATTGAATAAATAATTAGAAAGCTAGCTATTTTTGAAGTAGCCAGAATTTAATACACTTGGAAAAAATGCTTGGAGATATCAGTTTCTTTTTCTTAGAAAGAACATGCTTGTTTTAAGTTCAGTTTAACTAATATAAGAGTTTGGCTATGTAATTTCTGGTTGGACAAAAGACAATAGTTGCTCGGGACTTACAAATGCACTAATTAACAAAACATTAGAATCCTAGAGTCACAGAAATAGCCTGGTTTGGAAGGGCCCTTAAAGATCATCTTTAGATAAAGAGCTGATCCCCTTGTGGCCAGGGACACTTTTTGCTAGACCAGGTTGCTCAGAGCCCAGCCTGGTCTTGAACACTGCCAGGGATGGGACTTCCACATCATCTCTGGGCAGCCTGTTCCACTGCCTCACAGTGGAGACATTTTTCCTAATATCTATCTATTAATAGTAAGGTAAGTATGTATTGTTTCTACCAGCAGCTCTAAGAAATAGATTTTCCAATTGACCTGTATTGTGGCTTGAACGTTCAGAGTCTCAAGGGTTTGTCCATGGCAGGGCACTTCACAGGGAAGGTGTAGCTCTGAATGTGTTCATGGGCTTCTATGTCTCTGTGTCTCTGTGACAGCTGTGATGACTCAGAATATTAACCAGATCACTTTTTAATGCCACTTTATCTAAGCAGCTGCAAAACAGATAGCTTTTGGTTGTTTAGATTCTTTTTTTTTGTCGTCTCCTTGTGTCTTTCCTTATGAAATTAAAAACCTCATAATTGTGCTAAAATAGGCTATATAAAGCCAGTGCATGCAAGTTTTAAGCAGTTGTTTTAGCACTGTAATTTTTAAGCAGTTAATGAAAGTCATTGTTTTAGATCTAGTCATATAAGTGTAAAATTATGAATGTCTGCCCTATTAATCAAGTTGCTTTTGAATTCTGAAGAGATTCTGAGGTAGGAGTTTGCTCAGTGAGACATAATTGTTTTTCCAGCTCAATACAGACTAGTCCCATTATTCATGTTTTCTTTTCAATAAGAACTCACACTGTAATTCTAAGCACTTATGATAATTACAAAGGACATATTTTCTTTTTCCTTTTTTTCCCCTTTCCTTTAAAATGCTTTTTTTCCCCTTTCTCCATTGGCATTATAACAAAAAGCAGAATATTATAACCATTTTAAATTCTAGTTGGTACACTTGCATTTTGTCTGGCAAATTTTACCCATTTTCTTCCTTGACTGTGCTGTACAGCTGTCTGTTGTTAAACTGCTGTTGCATATGTCCCAGGTTTTGTGCATTTCAGAGCTTATGAAATATGTCAATTGTGAGTGTCCTACAAGGAATTTGCTTACTGTAAAGGTGATTTTTTATAGATTAAAATTGGGCTTAGTGTATACTTATCCAGATAAAGCCTGAGGCAATCAATAATTGAAAACATGAAGAGATTAGAAGGCCATTATATATATACAATTAGAAATGCAAGTATCATCACGTTCTTGTAGAAATGGCTAAAATGAGAGTTTTCTAGCAGTTGGTGTTGTCTAATCTCTTACGTAAATACCAATTATGGCTGTGCTTATTCTGTTGTGGTAATGAAAGGCTTAAGCCCTCAAACCCATCTTCTCTGGTGTTTCACTCTTCCTCTGAGCTAGCTCCAAACTGGAGCAATGCAGAATGCTTGTCTAGTGGGAAGCTAACTCCAGGAGGAGCTGATTTGAAATTAAGCTCTTGCTTGCTAAAACTGTGTGATGAAGCCAAGGCTGAGTTTATTTATTGCTTACAAAGACAATGTATAGATACGGTCAATGGCTTCTGTTGCAATTTGGCTTCTTACTTGCTGTGTGACTGTAAGCCAGATTTTTTAAAAGTAGTCAATTGTTTTGATCTTTCCAAATTTTCAATGTGTAACTATAGTGTTTTCAAATGAGTGCCCTAAAAACTTTTTTACTCAACCCAAAATGAATGAAGACACATTGGGTTTGGCACAAAAGACACCTCAGCTCAGCTGGTGCCTTTTTATGGCTTCAAAATTCTCCAAGTAACTGCAACCACCACATCGCTTGGGAGGAATGTGAAGGGTAGATGGATATGATATGAATTCCCACCATTCCCTTTTGAACAACTGAAACCAGTTGGTTCCTTTGCCCTCAGATATTTACCTCAAATATAATGAACCTTCCCTTGGAAATGCCTTTTTTCGTCAGTAGAAATGTAGATACATCTGTATCTCTGTCCTTAAAATTCTGGATGTGTCTTCTGTCTCCATGAATTGCATGGGGAATCAAAGGCTGTGTTAGCCAGGATGGATTTCTTAACCTTCCTCTCCCCTACTCTGACAAATTTTGTACAGAATAATAGAATTGATATAAGCAGATTGGATTTCAGACCATAATTTCACTTTAGGGTAGTTTAGTGTGATTAATCTGCTTTTTTATGTCCCTTCTTTTTGTTTCCTCTCTTTTTGGAGAGGGTGTAAAGACCAATGCAAGTAAGAAATCCTGTCATCAGTAACTGGAGATTGAGATCCCAAAAGAGAAGCTACTGTTAAAGGTATAAACCATGCCATCTATTTTTATTCACTGATACCACCCAGTGTTACATGCTTTTGGATTTAAGAACATTTTTATTTGTATCTGCATGACCTGTTTATCACTGAAATACTACTAGAGAAGGAGATTAGACAGAAAAGTGTATTCTTGTCATACAAGTAGTTAGTAATATTTTAAAGCAGCCACAAATGTGGTGCTAATTGTTGCAGCCAGAATTCATACGAACATGCCTGAAAGTTACTGGTGATACAGATACTGCACAGTGTGTGATTTTCATAAAGTGGCAAAGCATCAAGAACACACGATGAATGATTTCAGTAGGTGATTAGGCCCATGAGTACTCAACAGTTGTTGTCGTGGATTAGGCGGCATTTCAAAACCTTGAGATAGTTGTCGATTTTGTGGGAATCTCGGCGGAGGCAGTGCAGCAGGTTGTAAAAGGCAAAGAGTCTGGAGTCCTCATCAGCAAGCTGCAGGGATGGAAGTCCATCCCACGGAGTGTAAATGTCATTTTCAACCTCCCCAGAGTGAACCTAAATACACAAAGTGGTATTAATAGTAAATTATAGTGAACCTGACTGGATGTAGAAGGCAGCATTTGAAATACTGTCCTTGAAGAATGCTAGCTACTAGTGTATGGCTTCTAATGTGCTTTCTGTTGTGGCTCACATTATTCCGTACAATGTTCTATATTTTCATTCTGATTTTGAATTAGTTTGTCAGATTTTTCAGTTTATTTTCCTAAAATATGTAAAAAGCATAACTGTCTCAGCAGCGTTTTAGGCGATCTAGTATGTTAACCAGTATTCAGGGAAACCTGATTTTGCAGAGAAATCAAACCTTCCTTCATGCTTGGACTCATCATGGACATCTCTCTTTGGCTCCCTTCACCTTCAAAACTTTGTTAACACTTGTTCTTAGAAGTTGTCTGTGTGCAACAAACAGATTAGTCTCAGCCCTTATTAGAAAAATCTCTCAGTAATACATATTCAGAAGTACTGGGCTCCATAAAAAAAAAATGCTGAGTGATACAATGACTTTTGTTAGAAAGCTACGTGTAGGAACACGTAGTGAGTTAGTACCTGAGGTGAAGACTGGTTTAGGTCTCCTTGTTTGAAGACAGTCATTAATTTTCTTTTATCACATAAATCTACCTTTCATATCAGGAAGGAAGTCTGTGCCTATTGGTGCTTGTGTACCATCTGTATTTCACACTAACTGTACTTTGTAAAGACATATACGAGAGTATCTGTGGAGCCGCTATCATTCAGTTTAAGTGAAAGGCAAAAAAAAAAAAAAAAGAATAACCCCACTATGACTTAAAAATATGGTTTGACACTAATGAATGAGCCAGTCTTATCTCTTTCCGTAAATAATGTGAATGAGAAGGTGGTGACAGGGCAACTGGAACAGCACCTGACTTCTTACTCTTATCTTGGATCCTCAGCTGTGCCCTTTTTACACATGGATGTGTGGTAGAGATGTATCTGATCACACAGATAAATGTATTTGTAGCCTGGATGGTATAAGTTTTCTGAGTCAATAGACACCCAACTGAAAGAGAGACTGTGAGTGATCTTGTGGAAAGGGGTGGATACAGTGATGGTGGCACTCTTAGCACTGTTCAGCTGCTTGGAGCAGTGAAGTCAGAACCTCTTGTCAACATCTAACTCACTGACAGAATGATATATTCAGCAACTAACAGAGGCCCCTTTAAAAATAAACAAGCGAGAGCTGGTTTTATTCAGGAAAGCTTTCAATCAATTAGTGGCAACAAGAGCTATTCAAGTATGGGGTTTGTGAGACAGCAGTCTTGTTGTCTAAACTCACAAGTATAGGGAGAATCAAGTCAGACACAGAGTCCAGAGAAATCAGTGTGGTGTGAAAAGAGAAAAGAAAGATATCAGAGTTACTTTGCTGTATGCCACATCTTTGCAATAGCCCAGACTCCCAGAGCTGTTTTAAACACAGTATCTGTTTCTAAAACCTCTGCATAATACCTATTTGTATACAGATACATATAAATATGCTGAAACATATATATATATATATATATATACATGCATATGGAAAAAATGGAGATGCATCCTTAAACAATCAGGACTGCAAATCTAAAATACTCAAAGATAGAATGACTGTAGTCAGTCCTGATGATTGCACCTTCCCCTGAAGCATGACTGGGAGTGTGATGGGTTATTCTGTGGCAATCATATCACATTGTCTCTTTAGAAATGGCAAGGTAGCAGAAGAAAAGAAATCTGAAAGAAGAAAGCTGAAAAGTTCTCAGACTCTACTACTTTGTCTCCCTTTTTTATCTTGACATCTGCCATTTCCTATCATATTCCAGGTGGGGAGAGCCTATCAATTTTTGTGTCTTCCTTAAAGCAGTTGGCTGGAAGGGCATTAAGAACCAACTTACCCGCCCAACTATTTTTTCCATTCCTTCTAGAAGTCGCTTGTTTTGCTCTTCAATCTCCACAGCCTTCCAGAGAATGGTTTCTGGAGCTTCTTTTATTCTTTGTACTTCAGAGGCCAGGTGGATCAGGGGATCATTCCAGGAACGCAGAACTCCCAGTATTAAATTCAGTAGGTCTTCATGCTGCTCACCCAGAGTAAGGAAAGGCAGTTAAAAGAAGAAAGCTAAATTCTGGTAAAATTAGAAGGCATTTAGAGCAGTATCCTCAGACACTGTGATTTAGGAACTTATTCCAGGACCTATCAGTGAATGTGCCCTATAGCCCTGTCTTAGATTCCTCTATGCAATTGCATTTTTGAAGTTTGTCATTGGTGTCAT
The DNA here is from genome assembly GCA_013398275.1 of Promerops cafer. Classification (NCBI taxonomy): domain Eukaryota; kingdom Metazoa; phylum Chordata; class Aves; order Passeriformes; family Nectariniidae; genus Promerops; species Promerops cafer. The sequence continues at coordinate 1,511,423 of VZSE01003223.1, read as the reverse complement.
CATGTTCTACAATAATTGCACGAGCTGTATTGTGGTAGAAAATATAATTGAATACTCTCAGCATTAAAAACTAGCAAGCATAACTATGTCTCATCTCTGTGAAAGCAAACCCTGAACTCCTTATCTGATTTTTGACGAACATTTTAAAATCCGCTGATTATTTTTATTATTATTATTTTTTTAAGTTTAGTACTGACTGGAAGGTGCACATTATGGTAAACCACTAAATAGCTTTTATTGCCTCTACATAACTCATCTGTCCTCCCCTTTGAACAATAGTGCTTCCAGCAGTAGCTCTCTGGTTTTAAAAATTCCTTTCTTGTGGGCAATAGGAATTCATCAAGCTTATGGTTAAGGCCGTGGCTTTTCTTCTTTGCTAGATGCACAACCCAGGGCTGTGAATTCTGTTGCTCCCACTAGAATTTCTAAATGACACACTGAGAAGCTGGTGATACTGTGGGATTGCAAAGATACCACCACCACCATGAAACAGAAATTTCGCTCTGGAACAGCCCCATTTGTACAGCTCTGCTTATTTTTTTCTCCAGAGAATTTTCAAATCATATCTGTGAGCATAGGCTGAACGATATTATCCTCATCTTCACTGAAGTTATAATTATTATAAATTATGTATGTGTGTAGTGTGTTTCTCTTTACAGATATTTTGCAGATTTTCACACTAGAGTCTTTGTATTTGGATGATGATGAGACTTTTGCCTATTGGTAACAGACAGAATATCTATTCAATGTTTTTTTAGTGATGCCAGTGTTTTGAGTTACTGGAAAACTATTTACCTTTGTCTACATACAGTGATGTGTTTTTATGTTTGTAAATACGTTAATTGTTTATAAGATATTTTAAGATGTTTAAAGGTTGTAGTGTTCTCAGCACTGCACAAACATGGTAACTGGCATTGCTCCATGAGGTAGTATTTTAATTGGAAGTAGGATGCAGCGATTAAATGTACCATGCAGGAAAAGGAAGGGATGATGAAAGTCACTGGTACCTTTATATGCTGTATGGTTTGTAACTTAGTATCAGCAAATGTTAAATTGACTTTGGCTTTTTGGTGTTTTCCTCTTCCTGGCTTTTTTATTCCATTTTATTTGCTTTTTTTATGAGTTGATCTCCCTCACACTCTGCAGATGCCTCACTATTCTGTAACCCTCCTTCCCTGCCTTCCCCTGCTCTGTCCTACACTGAATTACACTGGAAGTGGGACTTACATGAATCTGCTGAGCCTGCTCCTTATCTTCAGGAGTGGTTAAAGATGCAGTGTGGCAGCTATTGACAGCTTTTGCAATGAAACCCCGGCCCTGGGCGTAGCGTTCATCCTGCAGACCAGCACAGACAGGTGTTAGTGAGACAGAAAGGTAAGAGCTTCAGCTCAAACACTGTGCTAGCTAATTGTTGTTCCATAGCTTTTGTCACTGCTTTTATGCTGTAAAGGTCAACATTTTCTGGTGAGTCTTTAGAGTGGAACTGGCACCCAGCAAAAACAAATGTCCCACAGATGAAGAATGATGGGAAAATGGTATCTTTTATTAGAAGTGCAGGGGATCTTAGCAACATTCAGGACTATATATTGATTTAGTCACCATTGGGACTTACACTGTCTGTTCAGCAGTCACATTTGTTTACTTATTATATGTTAACATATGTTTGTGATTAAAAAGTATTAAATTGAAATTTTATATTTTCTTGCTCTCAGGAAAAGGGTACTTACAAATTCATTGAACATTTCCGAAGAGAGGAAGTGGATGTAGTGTGAAAGTTTAACTGCTCGGTCAAAAAGCTCCTCAAGGGAAAGTTGGCAATTGACAGATCCATTGGGGCAGATTGGCAAAGAGGTCACTCCTTCCTTTGTCAGAAGCATGTGGGACACCAGAAGGGCCACCAGCAACAAGCCTGTTCAAGTTTAAAACACAGTGAAATGGGCTCACATTGACTTGCAGGTGTATTTAGAAGCAGCTGTCAGAGCCAGATGCTGGGTGATTTGGGTTGTGCTGTCACACGGCTCAGAGTACCCCCTGTGCTGGCTGCTGAACAGCAGTGGAGGACAGACACACTGTAATTCTATAATTCTTTTATCCTTTCTCTCCTCCAACATCCTGTTGGTGTAGCAGAGGCAGTTACGGAGTCTGAGGAGACAAGGTAACCTGTGCTGTAGCGTACAGTGTATTCTGAAGTCTCTTACTATGTGTCTGCCTTTATAACAGAGTGATAAACAGAAGAAAGAACAAATCAAACTTCTTCACAGTGCAAATATAGATACATAATTACATTTGCACAGATATATAAGGTTGGAAAATTGATTGGTCTTTTTTTCTCTTTTTTTTTTTCTTCCCTCCTTCTCCTCCCAGAGGTCCTTTTCTTCTTTACAAACATTTGGAGTTAAAATTAATTTTTGTGGGAGTGTGGTTAGGTCACTCTTAAGGCTGTGATTGTCCTGGGAGTTCCTTCAAAAGATTTCCAGCTTCTTTGCTCTTTAGAGTTTAACCCTAAATTTCCTACTTCTAAGAAATCAGTGATGGTTTTTGTCTTTTCTCCTGAGCTTCTGAAACTGATATAGAAGATTTCTCATTATCTAAAGCACAAAACCTCATCCGTTTAAAACTTTTCACGTTAACTTAACAGAGTTAAGTTTTTTATTCAGTGAAATAAAATATACAGAGAAAAACAATGGCAAATAATTACAAGATAATATTTGGTAAATTAATGTACATGTTCTGAGACTTTTACTTCTGGAAATTGGCCTGTTACCTATATTGGTTCACTAGACATATTTAAAATGCTCATTTAAAGTGTGCTTCATAAATCAGGAGAACTATCCCTAAGGATGTCATGTGATAAGTTTCCTTCTAGATCTACATTCAAAAAAGTGGATTTACACAATATTAAAGTAAACCTTCCTCTTCCCCCATGAGCAAGGTACATGCTGGACACTGCAGTTAGGAATGTACTCTGAGGAATACCTCTATGAATAAGAAAACCTGAGACTTGTTGGCTTGGAAAGTAGATGACCATTTTGAAAACATTAATTTCAAAATTACCACATCACCTCTAGACTTCTGGGTAATGATGTCTACTCATAGCCTTCTGAATGGTATAGCAAACCAGTCCAGATCCAAACTTGCACGTGCAGGTGTGACATCCCTCAAGCCAATTTTTTGTGACACTGCCCAATGCAAAGGTACTCGTAGAAGACAAAAGGCATCAAGCTCCTTTCTTCAGGTTTTGCCCTTTCTGGAAAACTAGGTCCCTGGAAGACATCAGTTTCTAGATCTGTTACATTTCAGCTGCCTCCTAATTCAATCAAAATGGAAAGAAATATAAAAATTATCAGCAGGTGAATGTCAGAATTCTTACCTTTCAGTGAAGCCCCCTTGGTGCTCATGGTAGGGATCCTGGATGATGACTTGCTTTACCAGAAAGAAACCTCAATACTTGCTGTTATTCTCTGCACATTCCACTTTTATATACACCATCTAGGGTCCTTTTTGCATACATTCAGCAGGTTGTGGAGTTTGCCTCGATAATTACAAACATCAAATGGCCTTTCTTCCACATTCATATTCAGTATTTTTTGGTTCTTTTTTTCTTTCTTTTTTTAATTTTAGCTGTGAGGGGGAATTTCATTAATAAGTTGAGCTGTGGGATCCTAAGTATGATTGAATGAAGAGAGTGGCAATATTTTGCCCTGAATGAGGTGAAAATGCCATTGATCCTGGAAATCTCCAGTTCTGAAACAGATATTCTCAATGTTTCTAGCCCGCTGTTCCCACTCCCCACGATAGTCTTCTCATCCATCCTTGTTGCTTCAGCCATCTTAGCTTGCTCACATTAAAATTCTGGCTATTTGTAGGAGGCAAACAGTTGTTGACAGTATCCCCACTGAGAGAAATAGCAGAAATTGAACAGAAATTTATCCAGAGTAAAAGGAACAGAGGCTCCTGGAAAGATACGTCACTATCTGTAAAGTTATAGATATGACATTCATAGTCAGTTTAAAAATATATTACACAGAACAAACCTCAGTATAACTGATCCTCAGTCTGAGAGATGTTTAGAGAAATAAGCTGAGTTTTTATATTTAAAAAAGTAAAGATTTAGAAGAATTGAAGAGGTAGAAGTTATATGTTTACTGCCTAATCTGAAATGTGTCATGAATAAGTTAGCATTATTTAAAAAGAAACAAACCCAACCTCTACAAAACCATGAAATTATTCTCTATACTCAAAAACCCTCTGCGTAAAAGACGGGCATTTCCACCACATGCAAAACATGTGCTGTCGTCAGCAGTGAGGTTTGTTCTTGATTCTGATGCATCTGTGGTAACCTACAAACCAGCCTGAGCAGGTTGGCCCTGTTTTCTTCTTGTGTGAGGCTCATCTGCATGAATATGTTAGCAAATATATAACCTTTCGTCTGTTTCTCAGGTCCATTTACCCATGCAGAAACTTTCCAAATTAGATGGTCATAATGAATAAGGTATGAATGAATTAATGAATTTTCTTGCCTTTAGACAACTTGTTCCATACCTGTGGAATGGGTAGAGATACAACCCAGAATCCTTCATTATTTCAGGATTCTTGAGGTACTGATGAGCAAGGGAGAAGAAAGGCTGAGCATTTAGGGAAGGCATTCCTTGGGAAACAAGATACTTCAGCAATAAACTGTAACCAGTAACAGGTGGCCTACCTTTGCTAAGTTCTAGGATGTTTGCTAGAACAGTTTGTTCTGCTTAGAGGCTGCACCTTTACTGGAAATTGAGGTTCTGCCGAGTAAATGAAGCAGTTGTTCTCTGCAGCAGGAAAAGTGGCAATTTGATGAAGGCAGTAATATTAGAAAAAACAGCAAAAACTCTTAACATGGATGGTTGGAAAAACAGCTGTCTTCTAAACTGCACTTAATGGCTTATGAGCTTGATTTAATTCAGCTTATTTTGAAAACCTGCCCCAATAAGATTTACAGGTGAGACTGAAAAATCCTGGTATCTTATATTAGAGGAGTCCTGTGAATTAGATGAATGAAACAGTTCTCAGCCCACCTGACCTTTCATTCACTCGTCTCCTTTTCTTGGCATTTTGAGGGTTTGGTAGAGGGGCCAAAATAAGACACAGAGTTAATTATTATTAAGGGCTAGATAAAAAAGGCAGCAGGTGAACTCCCTAGTCTGTCTTCTCCGTTTTTGGACAGGGAGGCCTTTCTGAGGCCTAATGGAATCAACTGAAGTCAATATCCTCATAGGACTTAGCTTGGGGGATAACCTGTCTCTTGCTGTGTTGATGTAGGCAAGCACCTTAAATGTAGATCACAGGAGAGTGGTTTATTTGAAATTATTGCATGACGTTTTATTTCAAACATTCTACCACAAAATAATATACTTTAATTTTCTCTTGCACCTTTCATCCTCAAATACTCTACAAACATGAATGGATTAAAGTTGTCAGCAATCAAGAATCATAGGCAGGAGAGAAGACACGCTCTATAAAGTAGATAAGTATAAAGGTGAAGTTATTTTACCAGGTATGAGAACTGATGTAGAGGTTAAGTTTGTTTGTGTCTGCACAGGAAGTCTTGGGGGAAAAAATAAAATAAAATTTCTGATTCTGAGACCCGCACTTTAAGTAAAAAACATAAAAGAAAGGCGAGAGAAAGAAAAGAGACAAGAGTTACAAAACCCAGAAATTAATAGATTAAAATATTAATTTTCTTTTATAAATTAGGAATTTTGTCCTATTTAAAAGTTATTTAAAAGAATAAAAACTTGAAAGTAGCTGAAAATGCTTCCTTCTGCCTTTTGAAAGTGACCTGGCTTTATACACTCCAAAGAAGTAGCATAGAACTTGGCATCCCATTCTCTGATCATTCTCTGAATTTTGGAAAGGAAGTTTATTCTAGCCCCCAATAACCACCTAATTGCCTACTTTTAACAATAACTCAAGACAGCACTGTAACTAGCTGGACAGTTATCACTACTGAGGAAAAAGTCTCTGGAACAACATGAGGAACTACAAAGCACAGCTGTGATTAGCTGCATGTTTCCATCTCCCTTGGTCTTTTACTTCTGCCTTATAAAGATATATATATTTTTTAAATTGTTTTTTAAATTATCACATTCCTGTTATATTCAAGGCCTTTTCTGGAAATAAAATGAGCAATTGTTGCCACCCAGTGTAAACAATATACCAAAAGCAGGACTTACTATAGGCAGACATTATTATATAGCTTTTAGCTCATGGGTCATTCATGCTTCATAGGCATTACATGTGATGTATCAATATTACTGATAACATTTAGTGCTCATTTCTCCTAACCTTATCTTTCCATCTCATATCAGGTTGCAAACCATGCATTAGACTGTGGCATCTTGATTAAGATCTATTGATCAGTACTGGAAGATCAAATATTCCTATCAATTTTATTTAAAGGTTTTGAGATATGCAAAGTCTTGTGTCTGATTGATGGCTAATGCAGAAGAATGAAAAATCTTTTCTAATAGAATAGCTCCTTGCAGAATACTTAAGTAGTTTAATTGAAGACTGGTAATATCACTTGGTTTTGACTTTTACTTAGAAGTGTCTGTCTTTGATAACAGAACATTAGTTGATGCAGAAGTTTGAAACATCAAATTTTTTTTTTGTTATGTTTTTAAAAGATGATCCCCAAGTGCAGATCATGCAAAGATGAATGCTTAGAAAAAATATTCCTGTATGTGATCTAAATTATCGACTCTTTGGATGCACAATAAGAAAAGAAAAAAGGTTTATATGTTCTTGTGTTCTAGTTTTACACATGCAATGAGAAATACAAAGAAGGTCAAGGCCCCTCAGGAATTAAATCTGGCAAAGGATGTCAAGAAGAACAAGAAGGGCTTTTCCAAATACATGAATAACAAAGGAAAGCTAAGAATAATGTGGGCCTGTTACCAAATGGACGGGTCACCCTGGTAACAGAGGACACAGAGAAGGCAGAATTGCTGAATGCTGCCTTTGCATTGGGACAAGACCAGCCTTCAGGAATCTCTGATCTGGGAGACCAGGGTAGAGGAGTGTTGGAAGGAAGACTTTCCCTTGATCAAGGAAGACTGGGTTAGAGAACACCCAGGCAAACTTGATATCCTCAAGTCCATGGGCCCTGATAGGATTTATCCACAAGTGCTGAGAGAATTTATGGACACCATAGCAAGGCCACTCACAACCACCTTTGAAAGCTGGTGGCAGTCAGTAGAGGTGTAAGAGGACTGAAAAAAATGAAATGTCACTCTGGTTTCCAAAAAGAACAAGTAAGAGGACCCAGGGAACTTCCAGACTGTCAACTTCACCTCAATCCCTGGAAAGGTGATGGAGCTCTCATTCTGAGGGCCATCTTTGTCCATATGGAGGACAAGAAGGTGATCAGGAGTAGTCAGCATGGCTACACTGAAGGCAAATCATGCTTGGCCAACCTAATTGCCTTCTGTGATGAACCAACTGCCTGGATAGATCAGGGGAGAGCAGTGCATATTGTGGAAAGCAGCTCTGTGGAGAAGGACCTTGGGGTCTTGCCTTTCTTTTATAGAATATTTGCTAATTATCCTGTCAATTTTACTTAGTGGTTGGCTTTGAAAAGTTGCAAAACTGTTTTATCTGGATCGACCCCAAATCCTCAGAGCACATTAAATTTTCATAAAATCATAAACCTGTAGAATGGTTTGGAAGGGACCATAAAGTTCATCCTGTTCCAAACCCCCTGCAATGGAGAGGGGCACTTTTCACTAGACCAGGTTGCTCAAAGTCCCATCCAAACTTGTGGAAAATATATTTGGAAGAGGAAAATAAACAGAATATTTTTTTCAATCTAGAGAGTTTTAAATGAAAAATATTTTGTCTTTTATGATTACTCCCTATAAGGTCCATGAAACTTTTATGCAGAATTTAAGTGATTTTCTAGGATTCTGTTAAACAAGGTCTCTTTCTTCTCCCATCTTCTTCATATAGGAAACAGGAGAACTTTAAAAACATTCTTTCCAAATGTTTGTCCCAGCAAAACCAGCAAACTGGGGATTAAGTCCTTTCTTAGTGTGCTCTCTGCATGCAGGCTGGGAAAAAAGTAGATAAGAACATAAGGGAAAATAATTCCATATGGAGAAAAAAAAGGTGGAAATCTTTGTGAGATTTTCAGTTTGCTTTTAATTCACGCACCGGTGTGGTTTCATAAAATTTCATAAGTAGACATAAAAATAAAATGGCAAAACATGTTTTAAAAATAACTTAGCAACATTGCCACTATGATGACATAAATCTAAGTACACCATGAAATATTAAGTGTGAATCCCAAGTAGAATTTCTGCTAATGATAGCAAAAACCCAGGGGACTTTGAAAAGAATGGAGTAAAAGCTGCCTAGTGTATATTGTTCCTGATACTTGAAGTTGTTTGAAGCCTGTGGCTCAGTGCTCACTAATGCTGTATCTGTGTATTATCAAATAACTTGGCAGTATAAATTTGATCTGGATCACACATAACTGCATTATGGCACTTCAGCTGAATTATCGAGAGACAATGTTACGGTACTTATCCTGGCCTGATACTTGACACCAGATTTATCTGGCTCTTGGAGGTCAGATGATAAGGATCTGTCATCTGCTAGGACAGAGATGCACTACAGAACTTTTTATATGAATGTGAAGTGGCAGGCTGAGCTCATGCTGGCTCAACGTTTAATGTCGTGTAGTTGCAATATTATTTATCCAGTACCTTAAATCCAATTTTTCTTCTTCAGAGGTGGAAAACTAGTGATTTTGAAAGTGAAGGGGAGTCTCCACCCTCCAAAAAATCTTTAGAGTGGGTTACTGGGACCATTGCTGCATAGTGGAGGCTTTGACTAATTGTGACAGCGTCTTCCGTCTACCCAGTTTGAGTTTTGTTCTACTTCTGGGGTGGTGGAATAACCTGTCGTGCCATAGCTGGTCTAACTTCCAAAGCTGTGAGATACTGCCCTGTCCAAATGAGGAAGTATGTAACTATTTGCACACTTCGACTTACAAGATACTGCTGTAGCAACATCACTGTTTTAGTTCTTAGCCTCAAGAAAAAGTATATTTGATTCTGAGGCACATTGAACATCAGAGCTCCAAAGACTGAAGACCTAGTGATTTAAATAGCTTCTATGTTTTTCGCTTGTTTTCCCATACATTAGCTTTTGTCTATGATTTGTTTCCCTTGACAATGTTCAGCTACAATCAGAGCTACAATATGCTACAGTCAGTTTTTTTCCATAAGGTGCAGATTTCAGCTAATCATTCTTCAGGATGAAGTAGAATGAGTTGCAAGATTTTACTTAGGGTAGACATGCGACAGTGGAATTCACTGGTGGGCTGGGATATTATTGGTATTGGTTTAAGTATTATATTTGTGTAACACACTTCTAATAAAAAGTAATACACAGTAAAATTGCCATCAGAAGACTGGAATTTTCCTGCCAGTAAGCAGGGAACAGGAAAAATAGGACTTGGTTTAAATATTTGCATATTTTTAATTCTATGGATAAATGCATCACTGGAAAAATATTTCCTTAAGTGCTTTGTGGAACTAGAGTCTGTAAAAGTAAGAGGATTTTTTTTCAATTGCAAATACATTGAAAAGAGCACTGAAGTGTGCACAGAGATTTTGAGCACATTTGAATAGGAAGGTATTTCCACAGATTGTGGTAAGCATGCTTCTGTTTTAGCATGCAGTGTTTGATTTTAGTAACGGATAGTAACACAAAATGGCAAAATGGCAGTTTTGTCCTGTCCTTTAGAAGTGCATTTTGTGAAGATGCATTTTTCCTCCTGATGTGAAATGCTTGTGAAATGCTCATTGGTCCAATCATTTCTGATATATATGTCAGGATTGAATGGAGAGTAAAAGGTCAGTAAAATTTTTCTTGGGGGTGGGGAGCTGAAAGCAAAATAACAGGCAGAGATCTATGCGGATCTCGCTTCTTTGGGAGGATCTTACTTTTAGCTGTGCATTTATCAGAGGAAGGAATGAATATTACTGCTCAAAATCCTCTGTTTCATAATGGAATGGAAATAGTACTGAAGCAATGTGACCTTTACTAACTTGTCTTTAAGGAAGCATTAAACATCAGAGTTTTCTCTGAGTGATTTCAAAATCTATCCCATTTTCTTTTCTTCATTTGTTTGCTAGTGTCTCTAAACATAATACATAAAAACCCCCCAAATATACAAACCCCAGCAAACCCTGAAGGGATGAGATATATGTATATTGGGCATCTCCTGTCCCACAGAAAATTTGGAACCGCAAATTTTTTTAGGATCTCACTAGAATATTTTTTCTATTCCACCGCATTTTAAAAATATTTTAGTTAAACTTGACATATTTTTTGAACCCAGGCTAGAAATTAATATTGACATAGATTTTTTTTTGAAAGACATGTGAAATTATTTTCGTAAAATGCATTCACCTACTTCCTAAAATGGTTTTCTTTGAGGGAAAAGTGGGAAAGTAATTATCCAGTAACTATATATTCTGTGCTATTAAAAGAAATTCTGTTACAAGGTAAAAAATGCATGGAAATATGTATAGATATATATAGCAGGCACAGGCCATGGTATGTTCTGTGCAGAGGTTGTCACCTATTCCAGGGTATCTGGCAGGATTTGCTTATAACTTCAAAACTTATAGCTGATGGCTATCTTGGACATTAAGTAATGAAGCAAAGAAAAATAAATTATTGTCAATAAGTGAAAACAGATGAAGCTTTAAAGGAAACATTTTTAAACAAAAATAGAAAAAATATAAACAAGAAAACTTCTTGGTAGCAAACATTTCTAACCAGTCCTTAAAAGGTCAGATACATTAAACTGCACACCTGCAGCACATTTTTGTGTTTAAAAATTCATTAAAAAAAAATTGAAGGTGCATTTCTGTTCAATCTCTTCTCTAATGAATATATTTGCATATAATCACAGCTTTTCTCCTTTAGTGCTTTCTTGCTCATTTCCTAAGTCCTCAGTCTGTAACCTGATCTTGTGGGATTTGCAAAGCTGAGGCCAAAGTCACCATGGAAATGTCATGACACTGCCATTTTCGGAAGTGCCTGGTCATTGTACGTGGCTGACACGGTGCAGCTTTGTGGCTGAGCAGGAGCAGGAACGTCAAATAAACTCTGCAACTTGTTTCATTAGCCATGGATTTTTTGCGTAAACAGGAAGAGGTAAAGGAATTGTTGCCTGTTTTGTCTACGCATTTTACTTTAGTTTTTTGAAGTGTGATTAGAAAATCATTATTTGAGCTACTCTTCAAACACAGCTCTTCCCAAGGCATGAAGGCTTTCATACTGTTACAGTCTTCCTTGGGAAAAAAATCAAAAAACACAACAACAACAACTCAATAGGAGGGAGTGGAGTGCAGCACAATCTTTGCATCACTTTCTCCTTATAGATTTTCTGATTTGGCTGTGGTTTCAAAGCTTGGGGCTAATATTCCCTGTGGAGGATATTTCAGGAGTGTTTGGCTTTATAACTGTGAAACATATCATACAATTCCACCTTCTAGACACCAGAAAAGATAAAATTCTTGCAGTGAATAAAATTATCTTGTTTGTATCCCTCATAAAAATGAATATGCTAAAGAGAAGTAGTTAATTAAAAAGAATGTATACACTAAAAGTAATTCTAATTAAAGGACTGAAATTTTATTCAAATTATGATATTCTTTCCTTTAAAAAAACCCCCAACAACCTGACACAAATTCTGTACAAAAATTCTGCTTTTCTGAGCATGTACATTGTCAATCTCGTTAAACTTATGAGTTTTTAAATCAATCTTTAAAAAGTGGAGGATAGACCTGTACCAAAATAGTACATTTTTACATTCACTTTTGCTGTGAGGGACACAATCATAGTGTTAAAGATTTCTGATATACTCTATATCTTATAATAAAAAAAATATTTCAGTAATATGTAGGAGAAAGGGAGACAGGTTACAATTAATGATGAATGAAGAACAGAATATATCAGGGTTTTAATATTTATTTCTCATCTTTATAACAGTGGAACAAAAGAGTATTTCATGTTGGCTTGCAAAATTAAAACAGTGTGGTATGAGTTTGCAGCACGTTTTGCCATTATGGCTCTTGAGTTCATGTGTAGACATATCTTGTAGCTGGATGTATTTGCACATGGATGTGAGCTGATGATTCCAAATAATTAAATGGGTATGAAAAGAGAGCAGAAGGTTTTTTTTCAGTTTGCACCAGACTTGTTCTGGAGAAAATATAATGTTTAGGTAAATCAGTTAATGTAACTTGAATATTCTTCTTATTGTAGTCAGTTTATCTTCCACAAAACCTTCTTTTCTACATTGTTCATAAATCTGTGGCTGTTAAAAAAAAAAACAACAAAGAAAATACAAACAAACAAACAAAAAACCCAAACACTTTTCATTTTAAGCAATGTCAGTAGAAACAAAGTCTTTTACTTATTAGAAAGAGTGATCGTCACAAGAATAGAAAGGCAAAGTGGCCAGTCATTTTTACAGTGCTCCAATTTTACTCTCTGCCTTGTATGAACAAGTATGAAGGATTTGTAAGTACACTGGCAGTAACAGAACCTGCAGGTATTTGGTTTAATAAAGACCTCCTTAATCCCATAAAATCTTAGTGTGAGGTAGAGCTGCTCTTAACCATTCTCACTCGGCTAGATGTGAAGAACCTTCAAAGCCTGTAAACATGCCAGCAGTAACTGACTATTCTTATACATTCCCTCCAGCCACCTTTCACTGCACAAAGGTTTTTAATTTAGATCACACATATCTTTTNTAGATCACACATATTTTTTAAAGGCTTAAAAAAATTTTTCCTTTTTTTTTTTTTTTTTTTTTTTTTTTTCTTTCTCTATTTTCTTCTTTTCAGAACATGAATCTGTGAGGAGGAAAAAAGACAACAAAAATCCTTGACATCTGGAGAGAATATCAAATTGATTTTTGCCTTCTGAGATGAAACCTGGAAGGTTTTTTAAAAAGATGAGTAAAAGGACCAATTAGCAAGAGATAGACCTAATATATCTGAAAGGCCCATGTGAGTGTTCAGTGCTCACCACTGGAGATTTTGTGGAGGGATATGGTTAGTCTGAAGGCTTTTTCCTAAGAGCATCAGTTCAGAAAGGGCTGTTGGCCTCTGAATAAAAGCAGACACAATTGCTATCTCATTGTCCAGGACTGCATTACACACACATGCCTCAAAATGACTGTGGAAGAAAAAAGAATATAGCACAAAACCCTACAGAAAAATATACTGCTGTTGTTTCTGTTTTGTTCTGTTTTCTGTAGGGAGATATCCCTAGTGTTTCTGTTTTGAGATAGATCTAAAGTATTGTGTGTGGGATGAGTTCTAGAGGTTTGGAATAAAATCAGTAGGGTATATGTTGCTATTTCTGCAGGAAGTGTTTTAACATTGGATCTTCTAATACCTTTGGAACTATGACTATTTCTATAACCCTGATGGAGTGTGACTTGCCTGTATACAAAGGCGTAGGTCATGTGCATAAACTGCACATAAAATTATGCTCTGTTCTGCATCTCTGTTTTCATTCCTTCAGGATCATCCACACATCCACAGCCCTATTTAATTTGTACTGGCTTTGGTTTTCCTGTCTCAGCTGTGACATATGTTCTATTCGTGCCCTACTGTGACACCACATGAAAAACAAAAGGTTGTTTGACCTCCCAAAATCCATTAGTCTGCCACCTGTCTCCATGTATGTAGGTGTAATGATGCCCATACTTGCATCATACAACTCACACACGTACCTCATTTTGTTCTGGACACATGGTCTGGATCAGTCCAGAAACTTGTTTCACAGACACATCTGGTCATCTGCACACTAGTAACCTCCCACACAAGCATGTGTGCATGCAAACCCAGTTCACAGGCTTACTGCATGTAATGGGTGTCAGACTCAGTTAAAGATTCAGGAAAAATGAGAAGGCCACAGTCCATGTTGATTTGTAATGCCTTTGACAGAGTAAGCTTCTATTCAAACAATGGAATGGGTGATCTGGCTGCTCTCAGCCTCCTTTCATAGAGTACTTTGTGTTAATGGAAGATCAGCTAATCTTAGCACATTGACAAGTGAACTTGGACCATTTTTCTCAATAGGTCATACACTTAGCATACATGATCCTATGACCAGAGTTAGAGAAATGCCATGTTCTTCCCTGGGATAGTTTGACATGATGCTGAATTAGTGCAGTCTGTGGGATGAAGTTTGGTACAGCTCCTCTACTAAAACATACCCCTGAGATTTAGGGAAGAATTACGTTTCAGATCCTTATTTTGAAAAGCAGTGAAATCTACTGTTTTGAACACTGATAGGGTATGGGAAAGAATAGATAGAATTATAAGGAGACAAGTAATTTTTTTGCCTCATTTATAATCTTGTTGTTAATGAATATTGCTTGCATGAACATGGTAGGTAATAGAGAAGTCATTTAACCGTCACTTTGATCCACTGTTTGAGAACATAAAACTTACTTCTTTTTCTGGAAAAGACTTCTTAACTCACTTTAATTTGTGAGTTTTGTTCAGAATTTTAGCTATTGGAAGTATACTGTTGCCTTATTCTCTTATTTTAAGCTTGGCAAAATCCACATAGGCATTTAGCAAAACTGAGAGTAGTTATCTATCTCATTGCTAATAACTATCAAAAATGTTATCAGCCAAGTAGATCTTTATTGTTAATAATGTATGTATTTTCTTGGCAGGACAAGAATTACATGTCACATTCCCTTGAAGTTGTTTGCTACCAGCTACTCTGATTTTTTTTGGAACAGGCTTTTAATAAAGAGGAGGCATGTGTCATTCCCTCAGGGTGTCAACCAGGTTGCTGGATAATTTTGGAAACAATGAGTCCCATATCCAAACTTAGTTCCACCAAGATCCAGCCTGCATTCTGAGATTCTGCTCAGATCTTTTATCACAGCATATGGTAGAATGAGAAGGGATGCCTTATACATGGATCTATTTATATATAAATGACTAGAGTCTATTTACGGGTGAAAAGATAGGGATTAGATATTTTCATATATTTAAAAAGATTAGTTGATGCAAAATACTGGTGTGCTGTTCTGCCCAGAGGACTCTGGAAAGTGGCTTGCTGCAGTTGGAACTCAGGAATATTTTTCAGATGGGCTTAAGGGCCATCTGGGCTAAAGGTACTTAAGATACTAGCACAGCCATGGATCTCTACTGCCAAATCCAGATTTGGCATTCATTTTGGAATTTGGCCATTCAGAGAAAGAGCAACATAAAATTCTATCTGTCAATTGTTTTTAACTGTGGGTGAGTAATACTGAATCCAGAGGGACCTGATGTTCTGGCCTCTATATGAAAGCTGGAGCATGAGTTGTTTCACTGAGGAGTCTGTCATTTCAACTTGTTTGTGGTAGTGTTATTTTATGCTTATGAGCCCCAAATCTCCTCTTTTGTTTAGTCTGAGAGCTATTTCTCTACACAATTCTCAGAGACAGACGATCAAGAGAGCAATACTGTAACACTCCTGACTTAAGGGATGACCGGGCCCAGGTTTTGGAGGAGCTGTGGCACAAAATAATGGCTTCTTTTTCATGCTAGCCAGTGTGCTGGAAGATTTTAGATGCCGTGTTTGCCATTGCTATCTAGCTTGTCTACCAGTTGTCTGCTCTCCTGTTTCTTTCCCTACAGTTCAACATAGAACAAAATCTAGCTCTAAAGAGTGAGTGAGGAGAGATGGAATCACCTTAATTACTTAGATGGCTCTAGACAGCAAATAGTTGCAGTGTTTCAATTTTATACCCATCAACTGTCACCTAATTTAGTGGATACTCATTGATCTCCAGCAGAGAATTTTGAAATTATAGTCAATACAAAGATACCACAGAGGAATAATAATAAACTTCTTAGGAGATGGAAATCCATTTAATGAATCAGGAGGTTGAGTAAATAATACCACACATATGTGGTGAGAGCTGTCTGTATAACTGTGGTTACAGCTCCAAATAGCTCCTAAATATCCTGCAAAATAAAAGTAGATTTAGTCATTATTATTGGAAGGTCTGCTCATGGGACTATATCAAGTGCAGTTACATCAGCATAAAACATGAGGGACATGAAAGCTCTTCTTGTTTCTCTTTTTTAAAAAAAGTGGTAGTTTTCTTTGATTTTCTAGCAAAGCATGTGTATATTTGTATATGTGAGGAGGGTAAAGACATGAGATGAAAGTGGATGAAAGAAAGCTGCAACAAAAAGTGAGGAACACTTATTCCAAAGGGAAGAGTACTACCTAGCTGAAGGATTGACAGAAAGGCTTGTGTGACTCTTGCTGGTATCTAAACCACTGCTTGACTCAGTTTCATGTCTGTGTGCCAGTGCCATACCTTATCAGCTAGCATGGCACAGGCCACAGGAGTGAATAATCTGAACCCTAGAAGGGGTTAGGGCATTTAGACCAAGCTTGTCCTGTGTAATCCCAGCTCTGATACTGATATTCCTGAGCAGCCTTGATCACATTCCACAACATTTTTGCCCCATTAGCTTCAGCAATAGAAGTGGGTGATATTTTCCTGAGGGCTTCATAGGAAATTTACGACTAACCAAGCCATCTCTGAGGAGCTGCAATGTGATTTTGTGTACTGAATCTGATCAGACAACACTCTTACCGGTCAAGTGGCTGGAGAGTTAACAACCTACCCTCACCCAGATCTGCGACACAGCTGACCAGTTACATGTGATGTCTCCACCGAGCCATGTGTTGGGTGCTGTTTCTAAAGAAGAGAAGTGGTAATGGGCTAAAGATTCCCATCTGTCTGACTTAGTTAAAGCAAGCGAGTTAATGGTTCCACAGCTGTTTCTGCAGCTCTCTCTCCATGCTGTCTTTCTGCGGGAGAATGTGTAGAGCAGAGGGAGCAGGCTGCTGTCAGGGGATTGACTAGGTGACCTCTAAAGGCCTTCCAACCTGAGTGATTTTGTGGTTGCATAATTTGAGGCATGTGTTAAAGTGGGCTGATCTTAGAGAGTAATTAGGAAACAAAGAAAGAAGCCAGAAATCTATGACCATTTCTTCCATTCTTGCTGCTTTGTCTACTGTCAGTTTAAGAAGATTAGAGGATCGTGTGTCTGTGTGTCTCTTGATTACAGAGCAGTACCTAGAAGAGCAGTATCCGGCCCTTTTGCTGACTTCTTTTAACATTGGGGAAGGACTGTTTATGGCAGCTTTTCTCTTCTCACATCACAGAAACTACAAATCCCTCCTGGGAGTGTACTGCTTACATGCTTCACTGTACACATGCATAGGTAAAAACCCTATATACTCCCACAAGCATAACAGCCACCAGCTGGTTCTGGCCACAAGGAGACCTCATGCTATGCCTGACAGCTGCCTTTCTCAGTGGCATTTCTCATAGAGCAGAAGCAAGGGTACAGGGCAAGTGATTTGCTCTGCTTGTAGCAGAAGTTTATTCCCAGCTGTCATCTTTCATGAAGACACCTTGGTCCACACTAAACACAAGCCACCCGTGATTCATCCAACCCCAATCCCCCTGCCTGCACCTGGCAGTCTCCCAAATTACCCCACAGGGCAGATGAATTGCTCCCATGGACTGTATGTAGGCCGTGGGCTGTAGATTGAGGAGACTGACGACTACACTGCCTTGATTACTAGAACTATTACTGCTTTAAAGGCCCGAGCGGTGGCGAGAGCAGAGTCACTGAACGCTTGAACTCTTCGCACTCCTGAGCTATGCGACAGGCAGTGTTTAAAAATAGAAAGCATGGCTCCCCCGTGCAGCCCCTTTCCCAGCGATTCCTCCTGGTGGATGAAGTCATGCCCACAGCTCACTGCCCCGTGAGTGGGCAGCCTGTCTCCAGCAGCGTCAGCAGGAGCCAGCACGGCAAGCTTAAAAGACTGTCAGGGGTTGGCAGGTCATCCGCCCAAAGGCAGGAAAGAAGGGGGAGGGAGGGAGAAAAATTGAAAAATAACCACAAAGAGAACAAGCTCTTTTTTGAAATTGGAAACTTTGAAGAAAAGATTTATGAACCTTTGGGTTTATGAAACCACCTGGTGCTTTGGAGTTTGCTGCTGGTTAAATTTGGCAGTTCAAAGTTTGGTGGTTGTTTTCCTCCATTTAAAAAAAAAAAAAAGACATTTAGAATAGTCTAATTCCACATGTGCATTGATCTTTTAAAACTCACGCCCACTTAGCTTTGAGCTCTACTTGTAAAAATCAGAAAGATTTAGGGAAGGAAGCCTGTTACTTTTTAAGGGCAGCTTCACCATTTGTGGTGCGTGTTGAGCAGCGCGGCCCCTGAACTCCGGCTTTGCCGTCTGCTCGGTTTCCTTGTGGGTGCGCAGTGTGACTTGTGCTCTGTTTTGACAGTTGGTGACCTGCGACCCCCAACCCATAAAATGTTTAGGCTGAGGACGGCTGAGAGGAGCTCTCAGACGTGATGGTTGGCAGCTCTTTTGAGACAGGCCCATCGTTTTTCCCCCCAGCCCATATATAGCAGCAACGTGGAGCCTGTAGGTTTTGCTCACACAGCAGTTTGAGTCAGCGACTTCCCCCTTGCCTTAGGTTCTGGGTTTCCAAAGAGAAGGGGGTAAAAATGAGAAGAGGAGAGAAAAAGCATCTCATTTTGCCTTTAGGGTTGGACTACATTTGAGCCTTTGGGTCTCAGCCATGATGCACGGCAGCAAAACGCTGTTTAAATTCTGCCTTTGCAGGAGCATCTGAAGCTAGAAAGGATTGCTAGAGAGTTATGAAATCTGTCCTTTGGTACTGAAACAGCAGCAATACAGCTTCATTTTTTTTGTGGCTCGTTTCCTTCTGCTGTTTTATACTGACTGATTATGCCTTATTACAATATTTGTAGAGACAGATAGTTATTAGATTTGGATGAATCATTCAGAATGAACAATTTATTCAGCACGTTGCTTATTTTGCCTTCTTAAGTTTGCAATTAAAAACTGTGTTACTCTTAAATGCTTTCATTATTTCAAAATTAGCTGTCAGTTACATGAGTGAATATTCTTGTTCTGAGTTAATTTGCAGTCATTTTGATGAAAAATATTGGTAATTTCCAGTACTCTGGCTAGCTTTGTGAGTCAGGTGAGGCTATCTCTGTTGCCCTTTTGGAGATGCAAGTATTATAGCAGCAATAATGTTATTCTGGAACTTTGTGTTTAATTTAAACAAATTTAATTTCAGGTTGCTAGGGCTTAATTGTAGACTTGAAAACATGGTGTAGAAGTGTTTATACATAACCAGGTATTTGAGATTAAAGTTACTCTCTTGCCAAGCTTTCATTAAATGTTCATAGAAAGTGAAGGATGCTGGCCTTTAAGGACTAATATAAGAATGTGTATGAAAGCCTCAGTTTTATATCTGGTGAAAAATAACATCTGTTTCATCTTTCTTCTGTTAATTCTCCTTTGACATGGCCAACCTTGTAGCATAAATAAGAGGTTTCTTATCGCATCTTAATATCCGTCTATGGCAGGAGTTGAAGCAGTCATTGCAGCTTAAGCAAAACTGAAGATTTTTGTTTCCAGTCAAAACCAAACATAGCAGGTAGAGTTCACTCCTGTAACCCAGTAAGGAGATTTAAAGAGCTGGTCTGTTTCTAGGTTTGCCCTGTGACTTCTGACCCTCCTGTCAAAGGTTACACTTGGCAGTATAGCTTGTTCTCTGGCTTATTAACTCCTACGATCACCTCATATACCTGAGTCTGCAATTGGAATTTTACTAGCTTGGAGCTTATTAACTCAGTTTCTAATTGCCAAGATCCATCTGCAAGAGATAAAAAATATGCCTGTGAAAAAAAGTTTTAAATGGCACAGGATTAATTTTTTTAGCACAGTGATAGCATTAATTCACATGCTAATTCTGTGTTTTTGCTCTTCACTTGGCAGCTTACAGCTCTTGAAAGAGAGTTTATGTGCTCTGTCCTTCTTTTTCAGAACAAATGTGATTTTTTCTGCTTGTTCAGTCTTATGCCAAGAGCATGCAATAAAGATAAAAGTTATTTCTCCACAGCAATATGCTCCATGGTAAAAGAACAGATTTCCTAGAGAACTAGGTTAAATTTTTGACTCTTCCTTTATGTTCCTACGCAGGTTACTTCACAAGTTTCTGCTCTGGTTCTCTATGTGCAGAAAAATTGACCAACTGTTCTTCTGTGCCACCCTTTATATTGCTGCTTAAAACTGAAAAGTATTTAATCTGAGGATAACAGGCACTAGGTGCTGGTGTAGAGTTTAGCATGCAGAGATTATGACCTTGTTTGGGGGCACGCTCTTTAATATTCCTAGGAGGTGGGCAGGATTATCCCCATTCTGATGGGCCAGTTGAGGAAAAGTAAAGGTAAGAGATTTTTTGAAGTAAGAAGGTAGAAGGAACTCACCTAATGTTGTCTTCCAGTTTTTTGCTTTACATGCATCTCAGGCCATCTTTAGGCACAGGCAAAATGTGGGCATTCATCTTGGAAATCTGAGTTCAGGCAGATAGCCCTGTGAGCCTTCCTCTTATCATGATGACAGCAGCAGTTAATTGACATATGTTGCTAATCCCTTGAACCGGTTCTGCTCACCTTTGCTCAAGAGCAAAGTTACCTGTCTCAGAAAAGCACATATTCCGTATGGGCACACATTTCCTGCAGGAAAGGTTAGGTGGTTATACCTTTTCACATTCAGTTCCAGGACAGAATTGTGTATGCCAGTGCTTGGAAATAATAGAAATATTATGTGGATGCTTTTGGTGTAATATTTTCATGTATAAATCTTGGTGCCACAGAAGGAAATGCTCCTTCCATTTCTAAATAATTTAAGTGGAAGAAAACCAGGAAAAGGGAAAGGAGAAAACTGGTGGTGGAGGAGCTGCTCACATCTTCTCTGCTGTCTTGGAAGCCTAAACTAAAGCTTCTGGCTCTTTGGAGCTATGAGAATTTTGTCATTCAGTTCTATAGGTCCAAGAGATCATTCTCTGCTTATTCAGTTTCAGTTTCCTTGTGTTAGACTATCAGAATCCAACTGTGGAAGCAAATCTTTCAGCTGCTGGAGCTATCGAGTAATCAAGGTATTACTCAAGAGGCTAAAGCTCTTTTGACTTTCAACCTGAGAGTGATGTAAAAGGATGCTTGCCTCACCTGTGGCTAATTAAGAAATCTTAAGTGAAACAGAACTCAAGAACTGCAATAATTTATTTTCATTGCAAAAGGATGCAATGTCTCAAAAAAAAAAAAAAAAGAAAAATAAAAAGACAAGACATAAGAAATGCACTAGGCAACAGCCTTGTTGGGAAACAGTAACACAGCCACATTGTGGCACACAGTTCCAATTCCACAAACACTGCTGGAGGCTTGGGTCAGAAGTGCAAGCATATGTGAAGAGCAGTGGGCGGAGAGAGGTCTAGAATGAAAAAACCATGTGCATCCTGCCTCCATGTTAAGATTTGTATGTTTCTCTTACCCACTCAAAGGCTGCTCCTGGGTGGTTCCTGGGATAACCATGTGCCCCAGGCCCCTGACAGGACCTTTTTTAAGATCTAGAAATGGTTTAGATGTACCCTACAGGCACAAAGGTATGTACCACATAGCTGTAACATATTACAGGAGTAATGCAACCAGAATATAAAGGAAAATACTTATATTATTTTTATTTATTTACCTCCTTAATTTTCTGTTAACTTGTTTTATAGAAACAAGTATGCCTTTAATGTTTGCAAACTGAAATCAGGATTTTGCAAAACATTGGACAGCAGAATTCAAGTTTAATGCACTATGTATACATAAAAATCGATACAATAATATGGATTATAAAACTCTCTATGGCTTTACTTAGTGCACACATATACATAATTACAGATACATGTGAAAACAAGTCAAAGCCAAGTCAAAGAGCTTTGCTCAGTATGATTCTGGTATATTGATCTAGTAATGACTCCTGCAAAATTGTAAAATGAGTTAAAAGACAGATTTCATTGTCTCTTGGTATAACATGAAACTATATTACTAACTTGGAATTACATGAAACTATATTAAGAACACTGAGCTATGGGCTAAACAAATTATGATGGCTAACTACCAGAATTTCCCAGGTTAATCTTATCAGCTATGCTGATTAGCATCTGTTTGCCTGAATTATTTGCCTTTCAAAATTATTTTCATTGGGGTGTGGTTAGTTACTTTGCCTTCTGGTCCTTTTGCCTAAAGCTTACAAGGCCCAACAGGGTCAGTTTTATGGAATCTTTGAACTTGAGGTCATAGGATATGACCTTGAAAAGTGCAACTTATTTTATATGTTCAGCATTGATATCTCCTAGAAATTTCCCTTGCCTTGCACTGTGTCTGAGTTTTGGTTCTGTTGCTCTTCGTTCATTGTGGTATCTATGGGCACCCATGGCTGATAAAAAAATAATGTATGTTTATATACAATAAATGAAACGTCTCTAAAGGTACGCTGGTTAACAAAAAGGAGTATTTATGAACATGTACAATAGTGCGGCAACTAAACAGAAATTAAGCCATCACTTTTTTCTTTTGAGAATAACTTTTGCTAAACAGAGAGAAGAATAATTTATTTCTGGCTTCACAGTCTCTACAGGACCTGGCTTGGCTCTTATAATAGTGCAGTATACTCTTGGGCCAAACCATTTTCTAGGATGAGCATGTACAAATCATAGCCAAGACATGTGAGCTTTGTGCACTATTTAGTGAGAATATGACACTTTTCATTGCCTTTGTTCTCAGATTTGCCAAATCAGGAAAAATAATTTATTTTCTCCCAGCAGATGTATTAGGGATGTCTTTGGAAAACAATACAGGGAAAAGCAGTACCTCTGTTATAGGCATATATATATATATAGTATAGGTGATACTTCAGAGATCATGGAAATTTATGCCTATACATCTCGACTCAACAAAGAATTGATAATATATGCCATTATGTTCTTGAAAAAAAGGCAGTGTCCATGTAACAAATGGCAACTACTCTTGCAATTAAGAACATCCTCTTGCATGAAAATTGGTTTCTTTTGATCAGTTTAGAATGCTTTTTACCCCACAGATACATACTAATAAAAAGAGCCAGTAAAATCTAACAGTGACTGGTATAAGCAAATAGTTATGTCCTATAAATCCTAATGCAGTCATAGTAAATATAGGATTTGCCATCTGCTTTTGTTTATATCAGGTAAGCAGAGCTGAAATTTTCATACTGTGATTTGTAGCTGAAGGAGAAATATTTGCTCACCTCATGCTGCCTCTTGTTCTGTTTCTCACTGAGAGAACCTGTGAAAAAGAAAAGGTAGATGAAGTGTAGGGTAAAGTTAGGCCACATCAATCCTTTAGAAAAAAAAAAAAAAAAAAAAAAAAAAAAAGAATTTAACTAAAAATTAAAAAANAAAAAAAAAAAAAAAAAAAAAAAAGAGAAAGTATTTAACTAGAAATTAAAAAAAAACCCAACCAAACAGAATCTTCATCAAAACATCAGCAAACACATAAATGTTTTCTGATCAACAATTCTTTGTGAAAACAGTTGTGATAAACTGCAAGCATATTGTTTGATTGTTGTTATTATAAAAGGGAGAAGTGTTTCTGACAAGAGTTCCTCAGAGTGATAGTGAATTGTGTTTGCCACCCATTTCTCCAAAGAATCCATTCTACTAAAAGTTTTGAGAGTTCCTGAGCTGATTGATTTGAGCAATAGAGTCTCTGTTGGAGTGTTTTTTCTTCTAAAGTTTCATTCTGACTTACAGAACTGATGGTTCATCACTGCAGTCAGCTGAGGCTTAGCCAGCCACTCCTAGAGCTGACAACAGTGTAGAGTTTGCTGCTGACTTTTCCATGGCTGCACCAAAAAGATACCTGTGCTTTCTCCGAGCCATGTTATGGCAGAGAATATAAGCTTTATAAGATTTCATTGTACAAACTCAGACATGATGTGCTCTATTGGGAAATAATGACTGCTGCCTATTCTACATATTCAGTGCCAGGGTCGGAAATTGCCTTTGCACAGAAAGTATTTCCTCTCTGAAGTGATGTATCTCTTGATGTACAAAGCATTGAGTCCTTTTCTTGGTTTTAGTGTAGCAATGAAACTTTCTTATTTCATCACAGAATAAAGCAGAGCACAAATCTTTCCTAGTTCCCACTGAAAAAAAAGGAAAGGTTTTTGTTTTCTTTAACAGCCTGGCCTCTAACTTTTGCAGTAATCTTTGTCTCTGTTAATTCAGCAATGTAGTCTGAAAACTGATTATATTTCCTTATGATTCTCTGGTGAATAAGTACTACTAAGCATGTGTGATTGGTGTCAGAATAACTTGATCTGATTTCAGGAAAGTTGTCCTTGATCTACATAATTTCAATTGAGGATATAATGAGAATGTCTGAGTAATGATGCAATTTAAATATTTCTCAAATTAGTTACTAGTATTCAAAAATGTGAATAACTAGATTTAACTTAAGAGTTTCTAACCTATTACCTGTACAATAGGACAACTGATCACCTGCTAAATGTGGTATTTTCTTCTCTCCTTTTTTTTTTTTTGTCTCTGCTTTCTCTGGAGAGGTATGCTGAACAGCCATTATAGCTGATGATATATTTTTCTCAAATTTATAAAGAGTTGAAAATGAACATTGCTCATTTACTTACCTCTGAAGTAGTCACACAAACCTGTTATTAGGAACTTAACGTTATTTTGATGCTACTAGTTCTTCTTTCTGAATACAAATTATTGACCCACAACACCTTAAAAGGAACAAAATCCTTCTAATCACTAAAAAAAAATACAGAAGTCTGCTCTTAAATTAGAGGATTAACTGGCTAGGATTGACTTTGCATATGGAATGGCAGGAGGGAAAGGGCAGCCTGAGTCATGTAACTGGCCTTGTTTATCTCAGTAAGAGAGAGAGAGGAAAATTTAATTTGGTGCATGCAATTTAGCATGCAAAAGGTCAAACTGGTGCATGCCTGCAGGTAGTTAATCAGAAAACTGCTATAATTTCCAACCCAAACAATGTTAAGCAATAGAAATGTAAATATTGGCACTTGCTCTGTGAGGCTGATTTCAGCTGATATTCATAAACTCCGCTTCTGTCCTGCATATTTTACATGATACATATGGTTTTAATTAAAAAATAGTGTCTCTCTCCAGCCTTAGTCCTTTTATTGTCTCCAGTATGGTTGGAACAGAGGGTACAACAGAGCAGAAGTGCAGCTGGGGCAGGATGCCTCTTGGGTAGAATCAAGTTTGTTTTAATTGAATCTAAAAAAAAAAAAAATTCTGACACATGGCATGTGCCATCTGACAATGGGCAAAAAGCCTCAGATCAGTGACAACTGAGATGGAAGGGAGACTATGGCTGTATCACCAGAAAGAGCTCTTAACTAGTTGAGGGGAATGTGTGTGTGCAGGAGTTACTGGGAGTTCTTTTGAAACAGAATTTTTCTCCTTTTTTTTTTCCTTTAGTTTTTCCTTCCCCCTTGTACTTTACAGTCTTTATCATTTTGAACTTCCACTCAGCCCTTTCAACCCAGTGCAAACAATCATGGAGCCATGCAGGGTCCGAGTTCATTTTTGTGCCTGCTTGTTTTTTTATAGGCTAGTAACCTGGGAAACATATTTCTTTGTTTTTTCAAGATGTTGAACATCTTTTAGTTCTTTTGAATTTCCCAGAGGTATGCTGCAATTAGCCAAAAGACACCATTCTCCTGTCCCATTTTTCCTTCTGTAAATATACAAAGTTTTTCCCTCCACATGAGATCTCATAGGAAAACTACTTTCCTCCTCACCATAATCTACATATACATTTCCATACATCTTGTAGTGCTGCTGTCTGACATTCAGTTGTGTTTTTTTGAAAATAATAATTTATTCAAATCCAAAATAAATTGGACTCAAATTGATGTTAGATCTGATTGGGACCATATATGTGGCAAGTGTAGAATTCAGAAATATGCCAGAAAATGGTGTCTGCATGCAAAACCCCAGAGACAGATGCACAAATACAGCTGCTTTCTTATTTAGTGGAGCTCCTCACAGGCAGCTTATTATTCTAATTTTCCAAAGTCTGTCCTGGCTTACAGAATTGCTTCAGGGCATAAAGTACTGATTTTGTTCTGAAAACTTACGTGTGGTTTAGGTGCTGACTGTCTATGGGCATGATCACTTCACATATTGAGTGCCTTGTGGGAAGTGCAGAGTTCCCTCCGCTCATGTTGTATTTAAGGTAAGTGTGAGGTAAATGGAAAGAGTCAGCAGAGACCTTGAGAAAGCCCCACATTTCCAAGGAGTATCATAACTTGAGCTTTGCTAGGCCCTTGTAGTCTCCAAACATTTGGCAATGTAACTAGTCAGACATAATCTAATGTAAACCTCATTTATTTCTACTCCCAGAAGGGAACAGACTGGAGGAGGCTGGAATAGTTTTCATGTTCTTGAACTGGGTATGGATGTTGAGGAGACAGTACTATTGTTTGCTGTGGCATGTTTTTATTTTGAAACTATGAAGAGAGTTTGTTTCACAACTGTAGAGACTGTAGACTGGCTGGTAGAGGGCCAGAACCAGGCCTGTTCCTGTGCTCCTGGAGCAGGGCTGAGCAGATGAAGCCTGCTATCTCAGCTGAGCAGTGGGGCAGAGACACAGCACTCAAGGCAGCCCTGCGATGACTCAGGCTGAGGAGTGGGAGTCCTGGCTGTGAAATGCAGCTGGCTATTTCCTGCCTCACTGCTTGATTTTGCTTACTGCTGGATGGAGCAGAGAGAGCTGTACGCCCACCTCTTCCTCTGCCGTTCTTGACATTTCCTACTGCTAAAGTAACCAGTGAAAATAATGTGAAGGAGGGAGATGAACAAACGCAACTTTTATTTCCTTTTCATAAATGTAGAGGGAATCCATTGGATTTGACCCAAAAAGGGCTAGCAAGTTTAATTTATTTTAATTGAAAATAGAAGTTCAATTTCTTGATGGCATTTCCACTGTTGTTGTTTAGTTATCTATCATCCCATAAACAAATAAAGGCTCTGGTCCACCATCAGAGCAGATCTCTTCCAAATTCCACAGAGGACAAAAAAAGAGTCCTGGACTAAGGGGGAAGCTGGAAAGGTAAACTGACAGTATCATACTCATTTGGTCCTGTAAATAGTCAAATGCTGAAACTTAAGATCACAAATATCTTCTTGATTTAACTTATGTGGAGAAATATAAATGAGAAAGTGGGTATGTGTAAAATTAACCACACTTTTAAGCCTGAAGAACTAAGGCTTAAGCCACTCTCAATTGTATGTCATGATTTTTTACTTACCTTTTCAGCGCCACNCACACTTTTAAGCCTGAAGAACTAGGGCTTAAGCCACTCTCAATTTCTGTAGGCTTAAAGGCAAAGTATGAATGCTGAATAAGAAAATGGTAACTTTGTCTAATGTTTCTCAGTTTACTTTTTTTTTTAATGCTATGGGTTTCATAAACAGGAGAGACCTTTTGAAGGTTCTAACAAGTTACACTGATGAAAGCAGATTTCAGTCCACACAGCCAAATTTCCACATGAAGGTGCTCATTGTATTTCTAAATCCATAGCTCTCATAACAGGCTTCAGTCACTCTGCCCAAGAAAGAAAAGATGAATTGTGGGATACTTGCAAAGAAGTTATGAAGTCTTGATCTGTGAAGCCCAGAATTGTCACTTAAGGGTGTCACCTTCTCCTGAAGAGAGTCAGGTTTGAGGGTGCACTGTGCTGCTTAGGTTCTAGACAATACAGCAAAGCGGTGACTGTTGGAGGACATTGTAATGGGAACACATGGACAGGTCAAAAGATTGATCAGAAAGTTTACAAGCAAGCATTTTTTCCTAATGTTTTTTATCTTGCCTGAGAACGATCAGTTCCATAGGGAGCAGCACTTAGGGTAGAGTGTAATGTATGGTTGCAGTTTGGTTTATGGAAAATTGCAGAAGAAGAGGGTAGTGGGTTCATTCACAATGCATTTCTGTTCCCAGGAACACTAAGGAACTAGAAAAAAACAACCCCCCCCCCAAAAAAAAACTCCAATAAAAACAAAAAAAAAAAACCCCACCTCTCCTTAAGCAAGGCACCAAGGATGTGATCTTGCTGATAACTTGTCACTAAGGCCTGACAAAATTCACATACACACACATACAAAATCTGAGTGTAGACTCTTTAACTTTGACTCCAACTGTGATTTGGATGACTGAACTACAGGATTAAATATGTTGGCAGTGAAGGCTGGAAAACTCGACTGAGTCTTAGGAAGCTGTGTGGTGGGAAGTAAGGAAGACACACTCCCCTGTGGGCCCAGGGAATGGTTCCAGGTGCCTGGTGGGACTTTAGACTGTCAGCTAAGGTAGCAATACACACAACAAAATCAGCCTTCTCATGGATGTTTGAATGGGAGGTGTGGTGGGAAGACCCACACAACTGTACTTTGTACCTTTGAAATTAGTCATTACTATGTCTGCCTCTGATATATTCTGGTGCCAAAAGTAATGCCAAAGAGACTTCTAAGGACTTTAGAAGTGTGAGAGATTCATGTGGATTTGCTCATCCTGGGAAATTCTGCTTTAAAATGTGCACAGCTGAACTTCTAAAGATCTGGTCTCCTAGTACGTGTTTGCCTCAGTACAATCAGTGAAAGAAACCCAAATTTAGAATAAAAAAAGAAAAATTGGTTACTATTGTGTGGCTATGATAGAGTGGACTTACCTAACATGCTTTTGCTAAATTTACGGTAGCAATCTTCCCAGATCGAAGCTCTCACTAATTATGACAAATAGATAAGCAGCCTTTTACCAGGCTCCAGGAAAATGGTTCCCTAACTGCTTCTCAGACCAGTTCTGTGGCTGATGGGCATATAAATGCCACAAGCAATCCATCTGAGATTTTTGAAACAGAATGCATTATGCTGGAGTTTGACTGATTGCCCAAAGAGATGTTTGTAAAATAGATGGTCTGTTTACCATCATTCTGATTATATTTTCAGTCATTTGACTAAATTCCTGGAGATCTTAGTGACTTGGAAAAAGGCTAAGCAAAAAGCTCATTTGGTCAAATTATTAGGGCATTTATTTTCTTATTTGTTTGTTTTTATTACTGCTGTATAGCACAAAGTGCTTTATGCTTTCTGTCTCTACTGTAAGAAGGTTAGAATTTTGATTCATTTGACAATATGACTCATTTAGCTGTGCCATATATACTAGGACTGAAAATTGCTGAGCAGAAGGGCAGAGAATTTTTGTACTTTTACTGCCTTTTGGCATAGTTTCTTTGGGAAATAGTTTGGTTTTATTAATAACACAAAACTGCAGTAAAATTGTCAAAAAGAAATTAATGTATTAGGACATCTCACACAACAGGCAGTTCACCAAAGGAGCTTCAGGAAAGGAAGTATTGAAGATGGTGGAAATTAATCTGTTAATCATAGCAGGTTTCTGTGTTTTAAAATATTATAGAAGTGATGGTAAAATAGCAGGGGTCTGAAGTTTAAACTCTGTTTTGGTAAGCCTTGAAGCAAAAATCCAAATTCTGTCCTAAGACTAACCTAGAAGTAGATCTTGTTGTGAATTCAGTTTCCTTAGCTGAGTTAAGGTCAGTCAAAAGCAAAGAGGAAAACACAAACAAGCTCTCCCTGAAAGACAGAGAGAATGCAGTGGGTGTGCTCATGCAGCCGTTCTGAGGTGAACATAATGGAAACCAGGATGTTCTCAGTTTTTGTTGTTAGACTCGTTGCTAATGTCAGTGGGAGATTTTTCTTTCCAATTCAGTAAGAACTTGTAGGATTTTATCTGCAAACAAGAAGAAAGAATTAGATATAGGGTACAGCTTCAAGTGAGGGGAAGATAGAACATTTCTCAGAAACCTGATGCTGCAATGTGATCATAAGAAATGAAGATAATCTGAGATAGAAGTAAGCTACACCTAACTGGAAAATAATATTAATAGTACCACAGAAGAATAAATATTTGAATGAGAATCCAGACATCAATTGACTCTTATCCAATGTTAAATGGAAACACATGCTTTGTAGTAGGAGCTAGCTCAGGGAGGGAGGAGGAGGAGGAGGTGGCAAGAAGCCCCAAGCTCCTTTTCATTTTAGTTTTGTATTCAATCACAGCCGCTGCCAAATTAGCCCATAAAAGTTGAGCCAACTCAAGACCATTCAGTTCAAGGCTGAAACATCTCTCTCTCTCTTTCTCCCTCCTTAACTTTGTTCATAAACATGCTGCAGTCAGGTGTTAATTACAATCCCAAGTAAAGCCTCAGAGCCCCACAGATTCTCCTGGGGAAAATGACTGGACTCAGCACTTTGCAGATCTGTTTATTTTACTTTACTGCACTTTAGTTACCCTGGCTGGCTTGTTACAGACAGAGGAGAGAGAGGAAAGCCCAGCATACTGTAGAGTCCCGGGGAACCAAGGAGTATCCCTCTTCCCAGCTGAGCAGCTTACACGAGAATTGCTTGCCCAAAGTGCGTTGATTGCGTGTTGAAGTGTTCTTTCTCTGGGGACCTGACCTTTCAATATCCTGAAAAGTCTGCTTCTTGCCAAGTCATTCCAAGCCATCTTCTCCCATGCCATGCTTCGCAGGGAAAAGGCATGTGTGAAAACATCTTGCCACATATTATTTATTTTTGCTAATAGTAAGAATTATTTGCTAATCTCTGACGACGTGATCAGCACTGAACAAGACAGAGAGGAGCAGAGAGCGTACCCTGAGGAGTTTATAATTTTGAAGACAAACATAGATGAGACAACATGCACTTGGAAGACCCTAAAGTAGATGTTGACCTACTAAGAATTTAAAATGCATTAACTGGGAGTGGGAGATGATTTTTTTTTCCTGATGCAGTCTGCTTTAAAGAACAGACATTTTTACTTATGCTCTAGCAAGAAAATGTTGTCATGCAAAGCATACATGTCTTACCTTACCATTCCCTCTCAGGGAAATAAATTAGGCCATACTCTTATGTATGAAAACTGGCAGGCTATTGTTGAAGGAGATGCAGCTCTGTTAAGTTAAATCAGGTGGGCCCCTGATAAAAGAGATACACAGGCACCTGCATGTTTTAAGATATGCTAAGCAAGTTAATTGTTCTGAGCTCACAGAAGGCTGAATATGAATTTGAGATCCTGGGTATGAGCTTGCTACTTCTTGGAATGTACCCTTTTCTTAGGTAGAGAAATGCTTTTGTTCAAGTGAGAAGAAATTCCAGATATCTTTATACCGCCTAAGTATGCAAACAAGAACTATTGATTCTTAAGGCAAACTTAATTTCACTCCTAAAAGTGGCACATATATGTGTACTCCTAGGTACACATATAACCAAAAATTCATAGTTTTTTATTTGGGAAGCAATACCTTCTTTCGTGCAACTTTATTTCTGTTGTGGTTTTTACAGGAACTGTTTTGACTGTTGACCAATGCTTTCTGGAAATCAGACAAATCCACAGCGCAAAGGTTTGCCTATGCAGGTAAATTACCAGCAGCAAACTAAGACATGAAATGATGTTGTGTTATGTGAAATGACTCTGCACTAAAACCCCCTGTGGATGCTGAGAGGGCACACTGAGGGTTGCTTTGTATGCAGTGGCTTCCTCAACTGCGTGTAAAAGTACACACGCAGGGAGCAGCCAGCATGGTGTGAATTCATATGGTAGCTTGTAAAATCACACCCTGCCTTCTTTGTATAAGCAAACCATAGTCAAGGCTCTGCATTCATTCTGCTGGCATAAACCTGAATGAATAGGTGCACCTTACACCTTGCCCTGAAGGCAAACACGTTTGGGCTGATATGATGCCTAATGGAGGGAGTGCTGTCAGGAGCCAGGGCATTGCAGCAGATGATCTTGAGATTTAGTAAAAGTGCTTCAGTAAACATCAGGAATTCTCTATGGACATGAGGGAGAGGACATTCTCACTGTCAGAGGGATAAGATCACCTAGCACTGGAAGAACGTGATCATGACTTGAAATACAGTTTCTTGCCCTGTGTGTTATTCCTTTCTGAATGGTTTTGAAGGGAATCTTGTTAAATAGCAGATTTCTCTAACATTTTAGGTGGAATGAATACTAATTATATATTATCTTTGGCGGTGAAAGTTATAGGAGTGCAGCTGAGCTCAGACATGCCAAGTCTCGTGTAGCTGAAAATGAGACTTTCTCACAGCAGCTCCTGGACCTTTCCTAAAAAGTCTCCCTCTCTAATGGGTATTTCTCAAGGTTTTTTAATGAGATATTTAAAATCCTTTTTCAGGACTTTGAACTGTCCTTCCAAAATGTCACTCCTTGACAGCCCTCTGAGACACAGTCATCCAGTGCTGGTCTGATTCCCATCTGATGTAAAGTAGCAACAGTGAAATCTGCTTGGGTTTTGCTGAAGGTCAAAAGCAGTCTAAAGATCAGGGGGACCCTGCCTGAGAGGGATGAGCATCTCCCTCTTCTCCTGTGGGAATATACACAGAGCTGTCTTTCACGCTTTTATTAGATTCTTATGTGAAAAGTGTATGTTTTTACAAACACACACGAGCCATCAGGCTGTTTTTTCAACCTCTGTTATTTGATGGCATCAGGAATCCATTTGCAGAATGTGATTTTACCTAAACATAAATATTTACTGTGAAGTATTTATCTTTGTTTAACAGTCTAAGAAATTGCATGTGCTCAAAAAGCTACTCAGTTTTCAATGACTGGGGCTACAGCAGTTTTATTAAAAGTATTTTCTTGTGGTTTGACCAGAAAGCTTAAGAGAGGTATGAAAAAAGCATAGTGACTAAAATCCTCTCCCTGCAGCCCTGAAAATAAGCCTACAAAAGGGAAGTGGCACTGATTGCAGACTGGGGAGGTGACAAACATGAACTAGCTACTCTGATGGTGGGTTCAGAGTGCTACTGTAGGTTTCAAAATGGGCAAAACAGAAGAGCTGCTGAAGCCTGTGTCTACAGTTACTTGCTCATACCAAAGGCCGCATCTTCAATGTTACAGTTAGCCACATGAGCCAGAATAATTCTTGCACAAATTTATGCTTTTCTATTTTGCAATCACAGCTTCATTTTGTAGCTTTCGTTTTCTAACTCTGGAACTGGATATCTCATCTGAGGAAGTTTCAGTTAACTTCTGTGCTCATGAGACAAACTCAGGGGAAATAACATCGTACTTTTCTGAGCTATTGTTCATGATGGATTGAGTTCTGTGGAGACCTCTTGCTTCTTCCTTCTGATAGAGATGTATCTTAAATTGCTAACTTGAACTGGATGGCTAGCAGTCATTTAGAAGAGATCAAATCAGGACCAGAGAATGAGTACAGACTGCACCATCATGCACTTGCTGAACATGGTGTGCAAGAAAACTCTATGGACTGCCATACTTATTCATCTTTGGGCTGGGTTCTGCTCATTTTTTGTACCTGAGAATTTATAGCTAATATTGGACTGTGGCCTGTGTGCTGTGCAGAGGAAAAACACACTATATTAGTAGTTAAACAAAACAGTCACATTGGTGATGATTTGCCAGAACTGAAAGGCTTCCCTGATCCCCAGGTTGGCTTCTAAAGCCTCTAGTGCTATCTGCTCCAGAGATGTGTTTTATATGTTTCAAAGGACAGCCTAGGTATTATGTCAGCATTTGTCAACATATGCTGGCAATAAACTCAGAGTTACACAAGTTTGGGGTACTGACCCCCTAAGGGCTGCATTTCCACTATGCCTTGAGCATGGGATGTTAGAATTTATGACTGTCTGCAGAGATGTTTTGCCACAAGGATCTATAAACACAGCTGCTGTATTATGTGAAGAGTGCAGAACAGAAGTTCTTTGCTCTTGCTAACAGCAGTATATGTGACAATTTCTGTTCTAACCATTTGTCCTCTATTTCATGCCACCAAACTCATGAAACTATCCTGAAAAAAAAAGAGAATGCTGTAGCTACTTGTGAAACCACTTTTCCCACCCTAGATATGCAGGATAGCACTGTCCAAACTTAGGTTCTGTCCTTGGGGCATCTCTTCAGATCTGAATTGCTTATGCACTGCCTGTGTTTTGCAACAACCTGCAGCCCAGTTCTTCTCCCTGTCATTCCTTTGCATGCTTGTGTTGGGGAGGTCTGAGGTGGTTTTAAATCAGAGCACAAGCAGTAGGAAGCTGCTTTTTCTGTTGTGTTTTGGCATCTGGCAAATGTGAGCGCTGGTATGCTGTGGACAGCCCTGGATATGACAACAGAGTTCAAGGGAACTTCAGGGACCCTTGCAATCACTTCTCTGTTTTGACCTAATTGAAGGAGCAGGTTGTGCCTGACAGTTACTTTAACAAAGCTTTAAGCGGTTTGTATTACTGGTTAGTTTTAGGTAATCCTTACTACCTACTTAAAATCTCTTCTGTGCTATTAAATATTACTGTTTAATTGCTTAATATGCGAGTTAGTCAATAACATCATTTACTACATCAAAACAGCCAGAGGCCAGCATAACATGGCTCAACACCTGGCCAAAGCCTTCACACACCCTGGCCCGTGGGACGCATTTCACTGAGAAAAGAAGCACTTGGCTGAAATTCCAGTATTATCCCTCAATCTTTCTGTGAATACCACAGCATTTGTAACTGGTAGCTGGGTGACCATGGGGTACCTGAGACGGGATATCACTTTTAGCATGTGAGGTGTACATGCTCTCTAAACATTGTATTGTTGAACTCCTCGTGTATAGCAGCAGAGTGTAGACATATTGAACCCATTAGCTATGTGCAAATGGTTTGAACAGAAAATAGTCCACTTCATTATTTTTAAAGAAAGATGAAATAATGTAATGCAATTATAAAAGCCTGAAATATGACTGATTTTTTGAGAGACACCATATGTCAGCTTCAGTGACACAGCTGAAAAAAATCCTTGGAAGTAAGAAACACAACAGGGACACTTCTGGTTTGAAAAATCACCTAATGTTAACTGCAGGTTTTGGAAATACTGGCACAACTTCTGTTTTATTCAAACATATATGACTTAGTTAATTATCTATAGGCAGAATCTGGTCTTATTTTTTTCAGCCTAGTGCACAGTTCTCAATTATACAGCTGGAAGTGGGGTTAAAGTGGGAATTCCAATGTTTGTCTAAAGATTAAATTGGCCCAGGTGGAAAGAGTTGAAAAGAGTGGGATTGTTCTTCATCTTTTGTTTTCTTGAGTACTCTGGATTCTAACTGGAAAATAAATGGAATAGGTGTAATTCAGCCTGAAAGAAAAGCTGCTCCTGTGACACCTCCTACCACAGAGGTTTAGATCATCTTTTTGGATTACTTATGCAAACTCAAATTACATTGTGTGCAGCATACTCTTCTACAGAATTTTGAATTTACTGAGAAATCATTGCAATGAATTAGATGGTCCTTGGGCTTATTAGCAACATTATGTTGTAACTGATTCCTCCTGTGTTAAGCTCATGCCTGTCAACTAAAATTTATATAGACTTAGAAATTGCTGCTAAAAGCTGAGCTTTTCATTTTTCTTCTAGGCATTTTTAATAAGATTAAAAACCTTCATCACTAAAAAGAGATGGTATTTTAATTTCTCTTCCTCTGAAGCCCAAGGGTTAAGACAGCAAGTTGTATTTTCGGGGTCTGGGTTAAGGACATTTGTGTCACTGGTTGAGAGTGTGAATTTGAAGGACGCTCCGGTACCCTGATGGTAAGGCTGAAAGATATGGCCATACTAGCATGTTAAAATACATTTGAGGGGTAATATAATGTGTTTGCTCTGCTGAAAAATGGTATACCTTTACTGGTTAGTATTTTAGTGGTAAAGTCCTCATAGAATGCTCTGTGACACAGTGTTTAGGGTAGTCTGTGGAGGATTGTGGATTTAGGAGTGAGGAACAGAATTTAGATATTTTGTTTCTTTGGAGAGTATTCCAATTAAGGAAAAAATAGGTATATATCATCACACCATCTGTTCCCTTCTTTTTTTTTCTTCAGTTAAAACCTCGAAACAAGTCACCTAGAAAGCCTCAGTCACATTTTTTCTCTTTGCTTACAAACATGAAAATACAGTTGAATGTTTCAGATTTGTCTTTTTATTGTATTTTAAATTTCTTCTCTGGGCAAATGAAATTGTGGGTAGGATAAAGGAGGGAGTTTGTGAGCTGACCTTGTGTAAATCCTGTGAGTTCCCTATGCAGTCTGATGTCAGATGCTCAAGACAGTCATGAAGTTTTTGATAAGTCTGCAGTACAATTGGAGAGACGAGCAGGTTTTCTGGGTACTTTCTGAAATGTCTGCTGTGAACTGAAATTGTTCCACCAATACTCTAGCCTGCTTATGGCAACTGATCCAGAAATCACCCTGTCTTCTATGACAGAGCCATGCCTTCCTAGGCTGAAAAGCATCAATTAATTGCCAGATTTTTAAAGTATTTCATGGATGTCTTTCAAGCCTACTACTTAATTCCTTCCTAAGGAGACTTGTATTTAGGATCCTTATTATTTACTAAATACATTTGTAAAATTATCTAGTTGGATCACACCTATTACTTTCTATCCCTCCAGATCAGCTAAGACAGTGTGGTAAAGGCTCAGGTGCTCTGGGCTCTTTCTATATTCAATGGAGAATGATAATCTCAAGAGCCCTTCTATTGGGGGTATAAGTGTGGCTTCTGGCTTAGATGCCACTGTTTGTTGTCTGAACTAAGTAGAACGACCCTAAGGCTCCTTGTTTTGCTGTAAATAACACAGAACTGATGCACAATCTCTCATTAAAGTCAGTTTAGATGCTTCTCACATTAAAAAAGTGTTGTCCAAGTGCCAACAACTACAACCTGCCTTCAGCTGAAGGGTGTAAGTGGGGCAGAATGTGGAGACAGTGGGTTTTAAAATATTGTCAGACCTCTTCTGGAAAAAATCTACAGCTGCCTGTAGAACCGGTAGTCCCCTTTCATTCTACTTATTAATTATTTTTCTTCTCTCTAGCCATCCATTTCCCTTTTTGCCACTTCTTTAAAAAATTTACAAAAATCTAAGTAGCCCCATTTTTCAAATGATAAAATCTGTGAGAAGAATTTCTTTACTGCGTTTTTCCCTTTCTAATGGCTGTTTTTCCACAACACCATACCCTGTTACTTGGGAAAGGTAGAAGAAAAGCGAAAAAGAAAACATGTGTGCAGAGGATAAACCCAGAAATCAGAACCATGCCATGTAAAATTGTTACAGCTGTTTCTGTTTTTATTGACTGTTTCTTTTGGATCCATTTCTCTAACAACTGCTGCTCATGTGAGCAGGAAGGCATGCAGCATGACATTGCTGTGGACTGCAGGGTCCTAGGGCCAGGAGTAGGTGGAGAGGGGAGGGAAAGGAAGAGGGTGTGGTGGTGAGGACATTTATGTGGGACACATCAAAGCACATCCTTGTAATGTGTTACAGTAACCCAGGAAATTCAGTTCAGATGCACTGAATAACCTCATGGCAATCTGGTGTTTGCAAGAGTGTTACAGCAGCAGCAGCTGTCACGGTATTTGATTTTTCAAATTTCAGTGAGCCACTTCTCCCCCTGCTCCCCCATACAAATCCAGTGTCTTTATTTGAGTTTCCTCCTCTGAGCAGCCTCACTACACAGTTTGTCATGCAAACAAAAGTTATGTGTGCTACAAATGACTTATGCCAGCACTCTTATAAGCTGGGAAGGAGCAAAGAGTGATTGTTATAGCCTTTCTTGATTTCCTGGGATATGACATTAAAGGGGCTGTTAAAACATGGAAATGGTAAATTAGGTGATTCAATATATGCAGGGAAATAGGAAGAGAGAGATTTTTCCATGTGAGTAGATATTATTCTTTTTTATGGACAGTATGAAGTATCTGCCTCCTTTGATAGAATCACTGGATGGAAGCTGGAAGATGGGCAATGTAATTTCAAATGTTCAACTCAGTTCATTGACCAAAGAGGGAAAATATCTAGAAAGAACTCTGAAAAGCATAGATGTCTTTTTTTTTTTTTTTTTTTTTTCTGCTTTCTCTTTATCCTTTGAAATATCTCTGTTATAATCAGGCTCCTTTAGTAAATGGTCATTTTGAAAGACCTAGATATTGATATTCTGTTCCATATGCAAAATGCACACACATCCATTATGTTCATATAAATGGTTTGGAATGTACACAGAACTTTAATATATCTTGTGCAGCAATTATGATGTTAGATGCCATGGATGCGTGTGACTTGGGTCAACTTTAAGGCTGTCTTTAAAAACAAAACAAAACAAAACAAAACAAAACAAAACAAAACAAAACAAAACAAAACAATAATGTTAAGCTTTTATTTTAATGTAAAACCCCCAAACCGTAAATTAAGAGAAAATTATAAACTCCTTCTTGTGATGTACATTAATTTGAGATGAAAGTAAAAAATTAGTATTATAAATAAATTATTTTTATTTTATTAAGCATTAGTTTTTGCTCAGCAATTTGTACTGAAACTCCTTCTCCCATCTGTCCTTGGTTTTCATCCATATGTGGAGCCTCGGTGTGTCCCTGATATTTGTCAATTTGTCAAAGCTTTGGCACAAGGTGGAGGAAAATAGACCAAAAACTAGAATCCTCAGTCAGAACACACTGAAATCATGTGGACTGGATTCAACTCCCAGAGTCAGTCATAACGTCTTCAGCTTTTGATTAGAAATTAAACTCAGAAGTGAAGGGCATGTAGCTCCAAGGATCACTGCAGCTTTAGCGAAAATGAAGACCAGAACCACAGGCCTGTTTTGAAAGAAGTCATACTTGATACAAATGTGAAGAATTGACAAAAGCCACTGCTAGCAAAAGCATCATCTAAATACAAAAATCAATTCAGTCACACTGTGACGACACCAGTTCAGAGTGGTACAAAATTTATGGTTTTCATGTGCAGATCATACCAACTTTGTTTTAAAGAGGCACTGATTTTGGAAAAGGGAGCTATGCATATAATGCTAGTTTTTCCGAACATACATTTGTTTGTGTGTACAAATTAAGTTTATGCCTAGCAAAACACTCCATAATATGCAGCTGTGTGCTTTTACCTGTGTCTGTTTACCTGTATTGCTTCCCTGTGACTTTTATTTGTAGAGGGTTTGTTACTAATGAGTCACTCTGAAAAACTGGTGCTTTATGAGCAAGACAGCTGCAAAGTGAGATGCCTGCGAGTCCCTGTACTCAACCTAAGAGCCCAGACCAAAACCCTAAGACAACACATGCATTCTTTTAAAAACTGGGAGCAGAACTAAGCTGTAAAAGCAACTAGTGATGCATCTTTTGTGGCTATGCATTTCCAGGCCATTGCCTTATTTGCTGAATGTTCTCCATATAGTTGATTGAAAAAAGTAGGTGGAGCATAATAGGAAAAAAATATTTTTAAAATGAGATTTCTACCAATTCTTGGCTATGGATGATTCAGAAATACTAGTATAATAGGGATTTTATCAGAATTTGGGGATGTTAGTTTTAGGTTATAGAGAAATGTTTGAATAAACAAGTGAAAAGTTTGAATAAACAAATCAAATCCCTGTCAGACATAAAATAACTACATCTTCTGAAGTTATTCTTGACAAAAAACTGCTTGACAGTCAGTGAGCTAACTTTCAAGTTATCTTTATATAAACTGAATTTGATTGTTCATTCCTGGCAGTAAATGCCTGCAGCTCTGAAGATCCTTGCGATGATAAGATAAAAATATTTGAACTATGAGGATAAAATATAAATGAGTATATACGAGAATCTAACTGTCTTTCCTTCATTCTCTCATGGACTTGTTGGGACAAAATGTTTTCCCATACATTCTGCAAATCCAAAGCCCACTGCCACTGGCCTGCAAGGACTTAAACTGTTTTCTGTTGATCAGCAAGAATCTGTCTCTGGATTCTCTTCTTGTCTGGTTTGTGACTAATGTCCAAAAGTGATGAAAAAAAACCTTAAAAGATGTTGTTTCGGTTTTTGATGGGAAAAGAATTTCAAATAAGGAAAGCCTTTGATTACTCAATAATGCTGGGGCTCTCCTGCTTGTTTTTTTTTTCATTCTGAATTTTCATTTTTCCCCACCCAGAATATTCCAGGAAAATAATTTCTACTTTCCTTAAAAATTTTGGAATTTTATTAATTCAGCCAAAGATTTGTCTTTTCTGACTGATTTTTTAGTATTTCCTCTCAGATTCCTATGACTTATATTTTGATCTTCAGAATACTGTTGTTTCCTTACCTGCTATTTTCTTCCTAAGTTCCTTATGTTTCTGGCTTGCAGTGAGTTGCATACAACCTCTGCCTACCCTTGGCTGAGTTGCTTGGAATGTTCCTATTTGACTCTTTGCTACTGTTGAGTTTGTGACAGTTTTATGCCATTGGTGCAACTTACAAAACTAACTAAACCAACCTTGTGTTCAATAAGTCAGGAATGAGGCTATCCTCAGTGAAGTGAGTGAGCATCTCAGACAGTCTCATCTTAATAGAAATGAAATTCTCATGCTCAAATACATAGGAGAATCTCAGGTCTAGTGCTTAGCTTACACACTTTGGTTATTCTCTTGTCAAATCCTTTGTTGCAGGTCAATAAAAGACTTTCTGAGAAAGAGAAAAATCTTACCTTTGCTGCTTTCTGGGTCAGGTGGCATTTTAAGGGAGCTAAGGCAGCTTAATGTGTATATAACAACAGGCATTGTGGGCAGGGAACAATGACAGGAGCCTGGTAGGATTCTATTAGATTTTGTGGGAAGAGCCAAGTGGAAGGTGTCAAACAAGCCGTCTATGTTCGACCTGGAAAACACGGATGCAGGATTTTTGAGAGATTAAAGCCAGTCTCTATACCGACTTTCACTGAAATG
This sequence comes from Promerops cafer, assembly GCA_013398275.1. Taxonomy (NCBI): domain Eukaryota; kingdom Metazoa; phylum Chordata; class Aves; order Passeriformes; family Nectariniidae; genus Promerops; species Promerops cafer. The sequence continues at coordinate 1,470,578 of VZSE01003223.1, read as the reverse complement.
ATGTGGATCCCTGTTAGCAAAAGACGTTGGCAATTCCTGTCACGGAGGCGGAAAATCAGGGATCAGTGAGGGCAGGGAATGACTCTGCATGTGGCAGGCTGGTTTCTTTGATCACCTCAGCTGCTGTCTCTGGTACACAAACTTCATAATTGTATCTATGTGACTATTTCTTTATTAAATCAAAACTGGGGCAAAATATTTCTCTAATATTGCGCCTAATGGTTAAATGTTCCTGATTTGCCACGACACATGGATGCCTACATTTAATTGTTGTTGTTTGTTCAAAGTCCATTCCCAACTGTACATTCTTTTCCATGGGAAAGGGGGAAAAACCAATCCACAAATTGCCATACATTTTCACAAACTCTGGAAGATGTTACATTCTTGCTGTTTCCCAACCCCTGTCCCCCCACCCCAGGAACTGTCTGTCTCTGATATAAAGTCAGAAGGTCTGTATTTTGGGATTGCCTCAACAGCAACTCTAGGTACCTCCTACTTCACAAGCTCTGCAAAGTCACTGCAATTGTGACAAGATTGAACCAGGTTAACAATAAACCTGACCGTCAGCATATTTGTGTTTTACTTCCTTGAATCTTCATTGCCAAGAAAATTGCCTAAGCAACTCTTGGGTGAAAATTGCAAACAGAATATGTTAGATCTGGTTACTTCTCTGTGTCAGAAAAAGAAAAGAAAAGAAAATCAGTTTGAATGGGTTTTTACTTTATGGTTCAAACAACATAGCTAATATGCCTGTGGATTAGTCTTGTGGGCTAAACATTTAAAAGTTGGCTTCAGATTAGTTGAGGAATAAACATGATTGTTTCAGTGGAAAAAACACCTCGATCAAGCTGGAGGATCAGTGGTATAAACTGCAAAGAGAAGCAGAGAGAATTATGACTGATGGTATTCAATCAATAAAACCCATAAGTGGGATGATATAAGCCAAACAGAGTTAGAAATATTAAGGTAAGGGTGTACCTTAATTAGAATAGCATACTTGCATTCTAGAATTGAAGGAGGTCAGTTTTCCTTCAAGGTCTCTGTAAGTTTGTGATTCTACCCTATAGGGGTTTGTTTATTTATTTTTCACCACCTTATTAGTGCCGCTCTCCTTTTGAACAGTCACAGTTTTTACTGCTGCCTTTTATAGTGTGTTCCACAAGTTAACCCTTTCAAAGCACGTAATTTTTTTCAGCCAGCCTCAGACTAAAACAGAATCTCAAAATTAAAGTGGAATTATTCGAATCAGAAAGGTTTACAAAGTCTCTAAAAAATTAGGTAAAAGAAGCCTGACATTTCATTTATTAAATTAAGGAATGGGGAATGGTAATGATGATTTATGTTCCTTTTTTTTTCTTCTTCCAGTTTGTTAATATAAATCAAGTTCTAAAATTGAATTAATTTCTGGCACTCCCCACACTCATGTATTCAACAATATCACAGCCAGACAATGACAGGAGGATAAAAAAATCCAGATGCCTTCAGCTCATGAAGAAAAGAGTGAATGTGCTCTTTTGCATTTGCAACTAACTGCATATGAATAAGACCAATTCTCTTTAAAAATAATGTCGGGAATCTTTTTATTTAAGACTGGTTTTAAAATCTGAAGGTAATGACATGGGGCTTGACAATACCTGTAAGGATGCCAGTAAGTGGCTAGTAGGGACATAATTTTTTGTTGGTATGCATTTTTGTGCAACTTTAAGGTGTGAAGACTGTTCAAGAAACATAAATGGCATAAAAATCAGCATTTTTCTTTACTTCAAATCAATACGCATACACTTTTCCAAACTTCTGGGTGACAAAAATGATTTACCTGTGTTTATTGGTATGTGATTTACTTGGGCCAGCTCATTTCTTTCTTCTAGCATTTCTCTTTAACATTAGTGTACAAGAGGAGAAAAATGAGAGTGCAGCTGAGTTGAAATTGTATTTGTTTTTTCCTTTTTAAGATTATTTATTTTGGACTTGTTTGTTTATTTTTTCTTTCTTGTTTGGAGGTCTCAAGACCAAGTGTTTGGTCTTCTCCGGCTGCCTCCAGAAAGTAAAGATACTGGAGGGCCCTCTTTCAGCTTGCTGTGGCCTCCTGTTGGATGTTAAGGAATGTATTGCAGAGGTGCCTCCTTTGGCTGCAACAGGGTAAGATCATTTTTTGAATACACGCTGGACCTGGGACTGCTTTTGCTGCTGTGTTCCCTTGTGCTGTAGGAAGCCTTCTTAGGCTTCTTAGACCTTCTACTGATGTCTTCCCCACAGTGAGGTGATTAGGAACTTTGCTCTGCTAGAGGTCAAAAGCAATTCTATGAATCTACCTTTGGTAGCCTGTGAGCAACATGTTAATTTGAGTATTTTGACTTATTCAGCATCTATGGCACAGCATACCAACAGGCCAATATCAAAATTTGCTCTGCATTGTGGTTTCTAATACACAGAACACTTTCCAAGACACTCCTGGATCAGTTGTTTATCAGCCTGTCTGGTGCTGGAAGGATTGGTGGTATATTACAGCTGTCTGAAGCAGATCTCAGCAGCACTTTTTCTGTGTTTGCGTGCACATGTAAGAGAAGTGGGCATAGAAGGGAGAGGTGACTATAGTAATCTTTTACCCATTTGTGCAGGAATGGAATATTTCCTGACAACTCCAGTTACCATCTGAATCAGGGTTACTCTTGCTGTTAGACTTTTGATATACTGTTTTATGCAGAAAACATATTGCTCTGCATTTCTAAATCAGGTTGGAAGTGTGATATAAAATTCTCTTGGGGGCATTTTAAGGTAAAAGTGTTTCCTTTTGTTGCAAGACTCAACTCACAGTGAAAAAAAATGGGCAATCATACCACAGGAATAGCTGTGTTATAAAATTCCTCCATGACATTAGATTCTGCTGAACTCCAAGCCATAACTTATATCACACCTAAACTCATTAAATGTAGAGACAAATTGCTTCATAGAGGCAAACCCTTTGTCACTGAATGTTTTTGTCTTTCATGTTACTGTTCTCTTTGCCATATGTGGTCTGCGGAATAATATCTAGGATTGCTATTTGAAAATGTTTCAGTTGGCTTGGTTCAAGAAACCTCCATTCTCATCTATTGTAACCAAATTTCTAAAATAAATTATAGCCCTGTGGAGCCACAAGTGGAGAAAACAGCAGGCTTCAGATGACATTTTGATAGTTAAAGGGCCTATTGCTGTTGTATTACTTGGGCCACTGATTATTTCTGTTTCTTTATTTGCAACTATAAAATTGTTAGCTTTGCAGAGGAGAACCTGCCTCAGGTGAAAAAATAACGATTCCTAGTTAAGGCTGGACCCAGAGCGAGTGAGAAATTCTCAGAGGGAACATAACCACATTTTGTGCTATACTTCAGAGCCCAGCAGATCCAATCTAGCATGCAGACAAACAGAGCTAAATACAGTGCTTAAATGTGCATATTAAACCCTTGCCAGAAGCTACAGTTATTAAATAATACCAGAAGCTCCCCCAGTCTTCTACTAAAACAGTTGGAGCCGACTGCCAGGCTCGTGCTTTCTGGGCAGATTATTTCAATCCCTTGGGAAAAGGAGAGCCACTCTAAGAAGTTAATACCTCTGGGGCAGTATATCGGAAAGCTTCATTTGATCTTCTGTGACATGTATGACAGTATCTCATTTTCAAGCTGCAAAAGTCCTGTCCATGGGTTATGCCACAACCAACATGCATAAATAAGCTCCAAGTAAGAAAGGGAGAGCGGTGGGATATTGGAATGAGTGGCAAATGTTATCTGAAGCTCTTACTTGAATCCCACTATTAAAAACATGCTGACAAAGCTCTCTGGGATAAATGTGGTACATCAGTGGCTTATTTGCTCTGTTTGTCTGAGTGGAGGATAATTGTCAGCATGGGAAAGGTGTCAGCAATCACAGTGTTTTAAACCCCTCTGGCCAGACCAGTAAAAGGACAGCTCACTGAAATCACAGTCCTTGCCACATCCCACAATTTGTCAGCATGAACGGCACTAATTTTTATGTGGCCCTTGTATGGAAATAAACTGTTACCACCAAGGGCCCCTGAAAAAGCTGTTGTATAATCCCAGTGATAGACAAAAAAAAGATGCAAATGTAGAAAGAAGCTTCTTCCACAATCCACATCAGCCATTAAGAGTTTGTATTAACAATTGCTGCAGGTCTTCAGGTGCTAGAGCTATGCTGGAGAATGGCTGCTGCACAGTGGGTTAGGCAAATTGAGATACAGAGCCAGACTTGGGCAATGTCTTACTAATCCTTGACTGCCTTGGACATCTGGTCCTTCTGGAGAAGGATATTATCACACATGTTTTGTATCAGTGAGACAGAATTGCTGGACTATACTGTTGATTCCAATTACAACACTGTGTTTGAAAAAGCATTTAAAAGCAGCACCTACTTCTCCCTGTTCCTTCAGCTCTCTAAATCTTTCTGATACTATTGGCTCTGAAATACGTTGAATGGGACAAAAAGAAATAGCATTTCAAAATGCTTCATTGTGCAAGGTTTTCTGTGTTGACTTTTTTGTTGGTTTATTTTTGTTTTTTTTTCCCCTTACTGTAACTAATAGAGCTGTGATTCTGTTTTCTTGGCAGTACAGCAGCTGATTTGAAATGAAATGAGAAAATTGGGACCACTAGGGCAAAAGTCAACAAGCATCTGCAATCTGTGATGAAGATTTCTTATCAGTAATGAGGACAAGATACTCCTGGCCTTAATTGAAACAAATACAATTCCAAGATAGACATCGCTTCTAATGGCTGGTGTTCTTTCCTAATCCTTAATCCAGAGAAAGGTTCCTGTTTTTAGGAAGAAAAGTCTTTTCCACACTGCTTTCCTGCCTTTCCTTGTGCAGTGTAGAAGATAATGTCTTTATGTAAAGACTGGAAATTGTGGGATATTTGCCAGCTCTGTTATGGCCTCTCGGACCTTAGGAAAACCATTTTTCCTCAGTTATTCTTTTGTGAAGTAGATGCAATGGCACATCTTCTTTCCATGTTCCTTAGGAGACTTGATTGATGATTATTATGGGCTTTCTCAATGAGAATGCAAGGAAGAACAGAGTTTATTACAGTAATACCACTTCACGGGTTGATATAACCTTCTCTTCTTCCAGGGTGAAAAAAAAAATATACTGCTATATCTTAGCCCTTCTTTGACCAGTATGCTCACTGTGTGCTGATTTAAAATATGCAGGCCTATCTTCATTGGGAAGGAGGAGAATTTTCAGCTGTTCATGAGAAAAACCCCTCTGTAGAATGGATTTTAGAAAGTACTAAACATCACTGGCTTTGTTTCTCACTGGGAAGTGGAGGGTTGACAGAGCTACTGGTAAGAAGTGGCAAAGCTCCACTACAAACAACGGTACAAGGGAAAATTTGGTGCAACTTGGTCCAAAGCTCTCAAGGGTTGTATTGAGCAAACCAGGAACAGAGAATAGGAAAAAATATATGTAAAAAATTATTAAAAGACCTCCAGAAAGAGACATGTCTTTATTGGATAATATTATTACATCATTACATTACTGACATAATAGAAAATCAATGAAAGGAACATTAAATATTTTTTAAAATGAATAATGTAGTAACATATTATGTAGCTTTAAAGTGTACTGACCTGGATATATCAAGCCTAAGCAATCATTTCTTGGCTCTTGTGAGATCATTGCTTGACTCTGAAATTAGAATAATTTCATGAGTGTGTGGAAACAAGAATGAGGTCACCTCCATCTTAATTAGAAAAGGATAGATCAAACATCCAAGGCATACTTTCTTGTTTGCTGTTGACTCACTTAGATTGGTATGATATAGTCCTGGGGCGGTATTTTATGATAGCCTATTTTGCTGCCTTATGTATTATAGTTTTTGCCTTTCTTTCTGACAATAATATAGGGTTAATCATGCTTACAAAACCGTTCAATTCATTCTGTTTCTATCTGAAAAATTGAATGAAGTGTGCAAAACATTCAGATAAATAAATTTAATGCAGGCTTTATAAAAGCCAGAGGTCTCAATAAAATTTTAAATCCTTTTAGTCAGCTATTCTTCTAATTACTTTTTATTTCTCCTTTGCTGGAAGAGCTTTCAGGCTGTGTACAATGAACTTGTGGGTCTTTATTTCACATAATGTGTTCAATAAAATAAAATTATACAGTTGAGTAATATGGATCACAAACTAATTTATACAGACATTGATTGTTTTAGAGCACTGGGAAACTTCTTTGTCTTGGTCTGTATGACTGCATTTCAGTAGACATGAAATACACTCAGTTGTTATGGCCAGGTTTTTAATTTTAAAAAACACAGATATGGAAGACATTGATTGACAATTGGTTCTGCTGTGTTCCTCCTTCCTGGAGTAATGAAATAATTGCCTCAAATGAGATACGTGACTTCTATGTTTCCCATAATGTTTACCAAGCTCCTGAGTCAGTAGTCTGAAATCCAGTGATTATCCTTCAGTTACAACAGTAATGTATGAGGAATTTTTTGAGATGAAGAATAATTCACAAAAAAAAAAAATAGAGAGTATTATTTATACGAAGTACAAGGCTGAGTCTTTGCACTTTGATGCATGCTATGAACCTATAAGACATGCTGAACAATCATGTCTCTATATTACCCTAAAATATAAATAAAGTGAGGCCAAAAGCTACGGTTATAATTTTGACATTGATGTATTGATGTCAGTGTGGTCAAGGTTTCTTGACAATTACTTATCAGTGGAATCTGCATTGTGCTTAGATTGGCAGCTGGGTCATTTGTCTTCAAAGATATGCACACATCCATTATTTCGTCTTTATTTAAAGACAGAAATTAGAAACCTTAATCCTAGGCCTCGAAACATGGAAGTCAATCAGAATGTTGAAGCTCCTGAATTTCCAAGTAGAATGTGTTATTTTGACAAGAGGTCAATATTGAAATTTAGTAGTCTTAGCAGAGCTATTTGAGAGCAAAATAGCTATTTGGGCTCAAAATAATAGACAGACTCATCTCCTTAATAACAATATGGTCGTTGTCTCTGCTAAGCTCAAGCCCAGTTAAACATTCAGTTAAAAAGTTTTCCTGCTGCAGGGAAAATACACAGTATGATAGCCAAGACCCTTATCATCCACAAGCAGCAATGCTTCCAGGTGAACTGCTGTGAGAGGAAATCTTTCAGGTGCTAGGGTAAGCTTTTCTTGAGTTCTCACCAAGCTGGGTATCTGCACTTTGCAGATGGAAACACAGAAAGGAGAGAAAGGAGGCAGGAACTAAATGCTGTGAGTGACCACGGACTGGATAGCAGAGAGATGAGAGAGATGAGGGAGAAAAAAATCTAAATCCTGTCTGTAGAAATGTGGATTTTGCTTTGGGTCCGTCACTAATTAGTTCCTGTGTGTGGTATAGAAATTAACTGGGAGGAAGATACCTGTAAAAACAAGGTAACAGGTTTGGTGTTTTTTCTTTTTATTTTTCTTTTCTTTTTTTTTTTTTTTTTTTTTTTTTTTTTTTTTTTTTTTAATGTGTTTCTTTGTTTAGTTTTCATTATGTTTTTGTTGTTTTGTATTGTTTTGGAGGACTGTTGCCTTGTGTGTGGGTGGACAGATCTTACATGATTTGAGTAGATTCATTTTGTGTTCTTCTCATTTAAATGGCATAAAACGGCAAGAGTCATAGGGTATAAGAATGAAGAAAGAATGAAAGCTTTTATATATCTTTCTAGGAGCATAAATTGCCCTAAAATGGAGTTTAATACTTGTTTCAGACAGGCAGTCACTTGGAATAGTAAGCTGGATTGCAGCAATGTACTTAACAGTCTTAGAGGCTGGAGTGATGTATTTGGGGAAGTGTTGAAACATAAATCAGGCAGAGAATGATTTTGAGGAAAAGGAGATCTGGACTGAGCAAACCTAAACTTGCACAAACCTGTCAAAAATGTGTCCTATTGTCCAATGTATTATCCCCCTATGATTAATGTGAATTGAAAATACATTATCGTGTGTGATATTCATGCATGCTGGAAATCCATTAAGAACAAGCCTTATATGATTTACTTGTATTAATGTCATATTAAATGCTAAAAATTGAGTTGATGTTAAAGCAAAGGTGCAATCCAATAAAAACAAGGACAATTTGAGTTAAGACAGCCTTATATCAATTTTATTCACTCCCAGGATATTAAAAAATGTAGCCCCTACACTGTGAATACCCCTACACATGGAGTAGGTTGTTTTTCAGCTGTGCAGCCAAAACAGGTAGGAACATTTTGGTATGGTATTGTTCTCAGGAAATTTAGCTTTCTGCAAATGCACAATCAGAAATTAAATCAAATTTCCCCTACCTTTTTTTTTTTTTTTTTTGTTTAATCGGGTATTTTTGCAGACAACCACACAAATTTGAAGCACTGGATTTTTAAAGTTGTCTTGAAACCCTTCTAAAATGCATCTTAATGACTGAGAATGTAAGACCACTTGTTCATGCAATATGCACTGCATTCCCAAGGGATAAAGCCTACACTTTCATACTGAGCCTTCTTTTTAGATAACCAGCAAAACAAGGCAAAAAAGAAAGGCTGATCTGAAAACCTTGTGCAAATATTAATGAATTTGTTCTCACAAATCCCCTGAGAAGTATTACTGTCATTTCAGGCATTATATTAAATACATATATGGGCCACACTGTATTTTTAAAGCTTTTTTTTTGTGGGATCTGACAAAATCTGTGAAGAGACTACTTTTTATGTAATGATCTTTGCTCATTTCAAAAGTCACTTTTTTGTTCCCATTACAGAGGAAAATGACCTTTTTTTGCTGTGAATTGTGGAAGAAGAATCAAAACTGTTGAAGGACTATGTGAAAGTCTCAGCTAAAAGGGGAACTAAAAAGCAGGATATTAAATCAGTTGATAACTCCACAAGGCTGTAATACAACAAAGTAAAAAAGCTTGTGTTTAAGCCAAAATGTAAAATCATTACTAAGCACTTTTGCTAAGCAGTTTAATTTATGAGGGAACGTAACTTTACAAAGCCATGCTCTGTAAGATTCAAAATATGACAGCAGTTTTAGAATGAACAAAGGAAGTACTAAACCAGTAAATCCCCAGCCCAAAATATTCTGAATCTCACAGCAACATGGCTTTAGTGTGGCATCTCTGTGATTTATGGTGTATGATTAAAATCCTTTGGAATAAATTGGCACTGACTGCTGTAACATCTTAAAGCTATTCAGGCAGCACATACAAATTGAGAAGTTAGTTCACAGCCCATGCCCAAGATTTCATCCAATATATATATTTTTAAATGGAGTATCTCTTTGGACATAGGTAATTCAATTGAGAAAAAGTTCTTTTAGGACGAGATTTAGGGGCTCATTGAAAAGATTGAAGCTTTTCTTTGGTTTTAATTCTGATTATCTACGGTGTCTCTCTGTGTCATCTCAGTCTTCATAAACACCTTTAAAGCAGATCTGGATATCTTTTTTTCTGAAGTAAGAGTCCCTCACTGAAGCTTTATGGACAGGAGCTGAGCATAAATAATAGCCCATGAGGTGTATTAGAGAGCAATGAAGGTGCATAGAAGTAGGACTGAATGATATTTTATATTTATATACCCTCAGAGGTCTTGTCCTGACTCTAGCTGCCTGGTCATGAGGGTAGGGACCCCTGAGCTTTATCCAACAGATTTACACAAATGTCTCAGAAATCCCATGATGCACAGGTGGCATTAGATGCCCATGTCTCAGCTGCTGAATACCAGCCTTGGATGGACTGCTTACTAATGTGATTGAGGGCAGTCTGCAAAGAAGACATTCAAGACACAGAACTCCTGGCAAAGATATCATTGGAGGCAGAGCTTCAGGTGTCTGGCAGCAGGTGTGCTCGCTGCAAATGCTGTTGGGCCACTGTGATTTTGCTGTTCAGTATTTTCGTGCATTCTGTTACTCGTAGTGAGCTCCTAGGTACCAATAGTCATTCTGTAGAGGATATGAGTTATTGCTCCATCTGTGGGGCATCTAATAGCACGTTTGAAACAACAGTCTGTTTGCCAGGACACTTCAAGTCCAGAAGCAATTCAAGCCATTTTTGTATGGAACACAATCTAGTACACTACACCAAAGGAAAGCAGGGCAGAGCTTGCACTGCACTCCAGGAGCTGAGGCGCTGGGCAGTGCAGTGCAGGGCTGTGACACTCCCCAGAAAACTCCCTGTGACACTAACCAGGTCTTGGTACAGTGAATTCCTCATCTAATAAAGTTATGACCTTCCAATGGCACAAAACCACTTAAGATTTGGAATATATCAAAGGGCAGGACTAATAAATTATTGTAGTTTAATGAAAGCAAAGAAAAAAATGGAAGTAAATAAACACCAAACCCTGTAAAATAACACACCAAACCAAAATGATCTGGTATCAAAGGAGAAACAAACAGTTCGGGAATGAGTTTACATTAGCTGTAGCCATGCAGTAATCCTTCACAGTGTCCTGAGACCACTTGGACGCTCCTTGCCCTAAAACTGATGACTGAGGCTTTCAAAGTCTCTCAAGCAGTAATACATTTGTAACTTCAAATTTGGGGAAAGCTTCTGCTGTCCTTCTTTGTGGAGAAGCAATCAGGAGTTTGCCACTTCTGACAGAAGGCTCTTTACCTACGACCTCTGAGGAATAACCAAGGCCTTTGGTTGCTAAATGTCTCCTGCTCCTGGTGTGCAAGACAACAACGTGTGCCTAGCAGCCCAACCACGGCGCCTCGCACACAGGATCGAGCCCTCATTGCTTTTAGGTGCTGGAAAATTCCTCAGTGGCTGTTTCTGCCAGGCAGGCTTGCCCCTGCTCTAGTGCAAAAAGAGCTTGTCCTGGATGTAATTAACTGGCTGTTATGGCCTCAGACAGAAGGGAACTCCTTCGCTGATTATAAACACAGTGAAAACAACTCCTTTGCAGTAGAGAGAATGCAAAACAGAGTCATGCTCTGCCAAACCACCACTGCTGTAAAGTCCAGATTGTTGCATAAATGGCAGTAAATCCTGGGCTGCTCCAACTGTCTTTGAGGCTATGCTAGTTCAGGATCTAGCTACAGACAATCCCTCCCTTTCCCACCCCTTTGGTCACTGAGCAGAGCCAGGCTGAGGATTGCTCTCTCTTCATTTGGGCACTTATGCAGTTGAAATTGCTGTTTGCTTGGAAATAACAAGCAGATTTTAACTTGAATATACTGATTAAAATACAGAAAGCTTTCTGTATGCAAGAAAGCCACTGGGAAATGGGGTCTGGTTTTCAGTTTGGAAAGGAACAAGTGGGCTGCCCTGCTCCGATCACACCTCTTAAACAGAAAGTGTGGGAGTGTGCTCCTACTCTTTGCCTCTCCTTTTTTATTTTCTCCCTCTTCCTCTTTTGTGTTGGATTTTAAAATTTATTTTTATTGTTTTATTATATTTCTGACAAGGTGTCAACTGATCTGATTCACCCACAGTGCTGGACTCTGCTTCAGGTCACAAGTGGGCCACAGGATTTTTGGGAGCACTTCTCATACAATTGGGGCTGTTCCAAAATCCTCCTGTGGCAAGTGGAAAATGAAGCTGTCATCCGTCCAGGGCCAGCTCAGCATACAGACAGAAGAGCTCCTTCCTCTTTCTCTATTTCATTTAGGTCCATTTTTATTGCTGAAGAAAGTTTTCAAGGGTAGTGAAACCCTCATGCAGCACCCCTTGGCTCTGGATCTCAAATCTATAAAGGAAACTTCTTATATTTGTGTGTTTGGCTTGATTTTATTCCTTCAAGGAAAGACAGTTATTTCACCTACACAAATTCTCTGGTGAAGGTCACAGATCTTTTATAACAAAATTTTTGTGATATAAGCATCCAGCTGATGTGGGAATATATTGGGAGATCCAGCCTTTAATGAAAGAGCTGTTCAATGCTGCTTTGGTCTTTCTTGCTTGTATTTTATTCAAAGACCATACTTTAGTAGGATGTGGTAGACACTAGTCAGACATCAATTGTGTTGCCTTTATTACCTAATTAGTAGTCCAGCTGTGGAAATAATTGACTTTTTCTGTTTTTGTTTTTTTTTGTTTTTTTTGTTTTTTTTTAATGTTTTGCTAGTTTAATTAAGGGTGTGGGCGACTGTTCCAGGTTAAAGATTTGGTTTAATTTTAAATTGCTGTTGAATAAAAAATAAAATGTTTTCAAAACCTTTTGAGACTGGAAGCTTAATGTTCTGTTCTGAAAATGTCAAAATGAAATGTTTTGGCTTTTAGAGAACGTTTTTGACTGTGAAAATCTGATGAGCTTGATGTGTATTTGTGAAAAATTTTGGTAATATGAATTTATATTTTTTTTGGCAAACAAAAAACAGCTGAAATCTTTTT
>VZSE01003223.1:1422496-1458065 GCA_013398275.1 Promerops cafer | reverse complement strand
CCCCCCCCTTTTTTTTTTTTTTTTTTTTTTGTTGAACTATTTGAAAATGCAACTGCTAATATTTTCCAGGTTGGTACTAAAGCTGAAACAGCTGGTTAGAAACACTCTGCTTGTTTTCGTGTTCATCTCTGCACTCTGTTACAAAAGGCAGCTTGAGCAGCCAGTAGCTGAAAGCCTGACCACTTGCTGAGATCCATCTTTCATTTATTTTATCTCCTTGCCCGTGTTTACGTCTGGTGACGTGGTAGGCTGAAGAAAGAAAGTTGAGAAGGTCAGTCTATTGTGTTGCCTCTGGAGCCTGTGTGTTTGCCCTTCCTGAGTCTGTTTATTCTCTGAATCATTTGACATGCTGCACGTTCTGCTCTGACCTTCAGCCTATTGCTAACTTCAGTGCCTTGCCTCAAGGCCAGGGTTCTGCAATGCAAGGAACAGACTCTGGGGTGTCTCATCCCAGATTAAAATCCTCATGACTCAAAGCTTCCATCCAGTTTAACCTCACATTACTGAAGCAAAATTGCTCAAAAACTTTTTCCAGCTGAACTACATTCTGGCAAACTTCATGGTTGTCTTACCTTGTGCCCCTACCAGCATCTGATAAAACCTGAACTGGCTACATCAGTGGAAAACATGACAAGGCACTCAGCCCTGGTTGTGGTCAGTTCCACTCAGAGCTGACCTGGCAAAGACAGGCACAACCCACTGCCCCCACTGGACTGCACGTGAAGCCCCAGCTGAACTGTTACCTCCATTCCCTCTTCAAATAGTCCCAAACAGCACAGCCTCCTTAGAAAAATTCCAGACACCACTCCTGGAAGTGTTCAAAAGACATGTAGATGTGGCACTTGGGGACATCAGCTAATTTGCAGATGACACCAAGCTGAGGGGTGAGGTTGATATACCTGATGAATGTGATGCCATTCTCAGGGACCTGGAAAAACTCTAGGTGCATGCAGCACCTCTTCTCTGAGGAAAGACTAAGAGAATTGGGATTGATTCAGCCCACAAAAGTCTTCAGGGTGGCCTGATACAGCTGTCTAGAACAAGAAGGGAGCCTACAACAAAGATGAAAAGAAACTTTTACAGGGGCATGTAGTGATAGGACAAGAAGAATGGCTTCAGACTGAAAGAGAGTAGATTTAGATGAGATGTGAGGAAGAAATTCTTTACTATGAGAGTGTTGAGGCACTGCAACAGAGAATTGGTGGATGCCCCATCACTGAAAGTGTTCAAGGTCAGGTTGGATGGGCTCTGAGCAATCTGATCTAATAAAAGTTGTCCCTGTCCCCTCATATGTGGGGTTGGAACTGGATGGTCTGTAAGGTCCCTTCCAACCCAAACCATTCTATGATTCTATGATTCTGTGACATGATTTAGTGGTGAGTATGGTAGTTCTGGGTCAACAGTTGGACTCAGTCTTAGAGGTCTTTCACAACCATAATGATTCTATGACTCTGTGAGTTAATGACTGTACAAAATGTCTGTGAGTGTGAGGTCTGAGTGGTGTAACCAAGCTCATGTATACTGGCATAGCTTTTTAAAGCATTATTTTTGTTGGTTTCTTTCAGATATTTTTATTCTGTGTTAGAGACCTGGAGTAGAGAAATTAATGTGGCTGGCAGGTGGGTGAAAGTCAGCTCTCTACAGTCTATATCTTGATTTACTAATTCTTAGAAATTAAAGGCATTGTTTCAAAATAACCTGAAATGCTATGCTAACACTATTATAGAGAGATGCTGTTCGGAGCTTTTATTGTAGAATGATCTTTTAATTTATTTTTTATTTTTATGAGGGAACTCTGTGAAGCAAGCATCTACACATAAGAGATGGGACANAAAAACAGCTGAAATGCTTTCTTTAGCTCTAATTGCTCTTTTACATTGTACAATACATTCAAATAAATGCCCAATGCCTTCTCTGGGAAATTGTATCAAATCTATACCTGCAATGGAATGTTTTTTTAAGCTTTTTCTCTCCTCCACCCTCCTTTTTTTTTTTTTTTTTTTTTTNTTTTTTTTTTTTTTTTTTTTTGTTGAACTATTTGAAAATGCAACTGCTAATATTTTCCAGGTTGGTACTAAAGCTGAAACAGCTGGTTAGAAACACTCTGCTTGTTTTCGTGTTCATCTCTGCACTCTGTTACAAAAGGCAGCTTGAGCAGCCAGTAGCTGAAAGCCTGACCACTTGCTGAGATCCATCTTTCATTTATTTTATCTCCTTGCCCGTGTTTACGTCTGGTGACGTGGTAGGCTGAAGAAAGAAAGTTGAGAAGGTCAGTCTATTGTGTTGCCTCTGGAGCCTGTGTGTTTGCCCTTCCTGAGTCTGTTTATTCTCTGAATCATTTGACATGCTGCACGTTCTGCTCTGACCTTCAGCCTATTGCTAACTTCAGTGCCTTGCCTCAAGGCCAGGGTTCTGCAATGCAAGGAACAGACTCTGGGGTGTCTCATCCCAGATTAAAATCCTCATGACTCAAAGCTTCCATCCAGTTTAACCTCACATTACTGAAGCAAAATTGCTCAAAAACTTTTTCCAGCTGAACTACATTCTGGCAAACTTCATGGTTGTCTTACCTTGTGCCCCTACCAGCATCTGATAAAACCTGCACTGGCTACATCAGTGGAAAACATGACAAGGCACTCAGCCCTGGTTGTGGTCAGTTCCACTCAGAGCTGACCTGGCAAAGACAGGCACAACCCACTGCCCCCACTGGACTGCACGTGAAGCCCCAGCTGAACTGTTACCTCCATTCCCTCTTCAAATAGTCCCAAACAGCACAGCCTCCTTAGAAAAATTCCAGACACCACTCCTGGAAGTGTTCAAAAGACATGTAGATGTGGCACTTGGGGACATCAGCTAATTTGCAGATGACACCAAGCTGAGGGGTGAGGTTGATATACCTGATGAATGTGATGCCATTCTCAGGGACCTGGAAAAACTCTAGGTGCATGCAGCACCTCTTCTCTGAGGAAAGACTAAGAGAATTGGGATTGATTCAGCCCACAAAAGTCTTCAGGGTGGCCTGATACAGCTGTCTAGAACAAGAAGGGAGCCTACAACAAAGATGAAAAGAAACTTTTACAGGGGCATGTAGTGATAGGACAAGAAGAATGGCTTCAGACTGAAAGAGAGTAGATTTAGATGAGATGTGAGGAAGAAATTCTTTACTATGAGAGTGTTGAGGCACTGGAACAGAGAACTGGTGGATGCCCCATCACTGAAAGTGTTCAAGGTCAGGTTGGATGGGCTCTGAGCAATCTGATCTAATAAAAGTTGTCCCTGTCCCCTCATATGTAGGGTTGGAACTGGATGGTCTGTAAGGTCCCTTCCAACCCAAACCATTCTATGATTCTATGATTCTGTGACATGATTTAGTGGTGAGTATGGTAGCTCTGTGTCAACACTTGGACTCAGTCTTAGAGGTCTTTCACAACCATTATGATTCTATGACTCTGTGAGTTAATGACTGTACAAAATGTCTGTGAGTGTGAGGTCTGAGTGGTGTAACCAAGCTCATGTATACTGGCATAGCTTTTTAAAGCATTATTTTTGTTGGTTTCTTTCAGATATTTTTATTCTGTGTTAGAGACCTGGAGTAGAGAAATTAATGTGGCTGGCAGGTGGGTGAAAGTCAGCTCTCTACAGTCTATATCTTGATTTACTAATTCTTAGAAATTAAAGACATTGTTTCAAAATAGCCTAAAATGCTATGCTAACGCTATTATAGAGAGATGCTGTTTGGAGCTTTTATTGTAGAATGATCTTTTAATTTATTTTTTATTTTTATGAGGGAACTCTGTGAAGCAAGCATCTACACATAAGAGGTGGGACAAAGGAAAACTCTCCTTATCCATTATCTGTCCCTATTTGACTGTAGGAAAGGTGTTTATTACAGTTACACACTTTAGTCTTCTAGACTGGGTAGATTTTGTTCACTTCTGTGTTTTCCATGATTAGCAATGTGTGTTTCAACAATATCTACTGACATGTAATTACTGTGGGGGAGTTGGGTCTGCTAGAGATATTGCACAGAAGAGCCCCAGAGATACATGTCTTCTGAAAACCATAAAAGGTGGCAAGGTTTGAATGATGAACCCAGGAGCCTATTTTATGTGACCAGTCTTATATCATGATTATTGGACTGAATTACCTGTGCCTTATTATGATAACAAAAGTGAAATAAACGTATCTGAAAGGGAAAAAAGGTATAAAGATGTTGAAACCAAAAGTATTTGTAAATACACAAATGATACTGTCTCAGAAAGCTTTCCTGTCTTAGCATGGTAGCGTATTTTTTTATCTAACCATCTGTGGAAATGCGAGCCAATATTTAAAAGAAATACTTACAAGAACATTGGCAAGGAGAATAAACAAATAATTTAATTTTTTTTTATTTAAACCAGGCTTTAATTTTGCACATCTACATCAAGATTTGCTCTATTTTCCTTTTATACTTACAACTGGAAATGAACCTAAATGCCACAGGTTTCCAGTAACTACATGGCATTTCAGACTTGCTAGAATCTAGTCATTCATGAGCCTTTCCCTTGCATGTTTGCTTGTTCCTGTGCCATGGTCCATCCTCTGCTCCTGGGGTGCCTCTCCTCTGATGCAGAGAGAGCTGTGGGAATGGACCTGAACTCATGCCATTGTTATTAGGGGGTAGAGAGAGCTCCTTCCCAGGCAGCTGGCAGGAGGAGCACTGTGGCAGTGCCATCTGTTTCAGTGCTGCCTGATAGAATTCTCCCCTCACTTGATATGCCATTGCCATCTAATCAAGACATGGAAGTGGTTAATGTTAAAGGGGCTGTCATGGAAAACACTCTCTCCAGCCTGAAGAGCTGTCAGAAGCTGTAGCCATGACTATTCTTCAGCTGCTGGTCTTCTTGGTGTTTTATTCCACACCTCCTTTTTGAAAGACTTTGCTGTCTGGCTGATCTATGAACCACTGTGTCTAACTACAGATCCATATGCTCAGAGAAACTGTTGTGCAACACTTCAGATAGACACTGAAAGCATAAGATAATCTCCTCTTAATTTTTTTCAAGCCTTTTAACAGCTTCCTGAGGTATACACAGGAACCAATTACCTCATGCAAAGGAAAATGTGAACTCCTTCCCCCACTTCCCATAAATAATCTTCCACACAACTGTAGACACTGACATATTTATCTCTTGGCCCCAAAGGCTGAGGTCTTTGGCAGCAGCTAGGAGTGAAAAAATTGAAAGATGCAGAGTTCCTTTCCACCTCTTCCCCAGTTTACAAGGACTCATTTGGCTGCAGGCCACTGAGTGATGCTGAGCACGCCCTGCAGGCAATTAGTTCTTTCATATGAGTGAACTACAGTTATATGGGCACACAGTAAATTCATTATTTTACTGTCTTCTCCAGGCTATTGGGGCCCCAGTTTGTGTTTAGTGTGAGTGATAGGATTAGCATTAAAGTTTAGTGTATAATTATTGTTAGTTAGTTTAGCATAGAAACGTACTACAGAAAAGTCAGCTTGTCTGAGACAGTAGAAATATCTCAAACAGGAGACTCCCTTGGTCTCTGCAGTATTGAAAAGATTACATGGCAAAGTAGGGATGGTTGTCTAGACATCCTTATAATAACCTGGATGTGAGGCTGAAAGTCATCTTTTCCAACAGATCAATTCATTTGATGTATGGAGGTGGTACAACCTGCAAAATCACCAACACTGATCAATGCTTTTTTTGCAGCCCTGCATGCTAAAGAAATCAGAATATACCCCCTACTGAGAGCGCAGTATCTGTGAATTCTTAATATGTTAATCACTTAAAGTTAATATGTCTCCAGTTGCACTTACTGCCAAACAAGTTAAGGAAGATCTGTGTGATGGTGTAGCTGACACGATGATGGCAGTGTGGCTGCCATTGGCTAGTTACTGCTTTACAATTACCAGGAAAAATTGGGCCAAAATTGTAAATTTTAAAAATGTAGCTTCCTTTCTAAGAATTAAAACAAAGAACCTCTCACTGATTTGAATTGCTCTATTGAAGTTTTGAACTATTTTGAAGTGTAAGGTACCAGGACCTATCCGAGCCTCATCACATCCTTCTCACAACATTAAGCCTTTTCCCAAGATGCCAAATGGGAGAATGTCCGAGGCAAAATTCACTAGTTTGCTATAGTGCATCTGATTTTCTAGAAAAGCCCCAACAATCAACCAAACAAACCCAACTCTTTTTTTACTGTCTTGGTGACCTGCCTGAAACTCCTGTTTTCAGCTTTTTACTGTTGGAACCATAAATGTAGGCTTCCTGCATCCTTTCATGGATCTGGGCAGCAGGTGGACAGGAAGTCATCAGTGAGGAACAGGAAACAGAAGGATTAGGAAGCAGCCAAGGTCTATTCAGGGGTGGTGTTAGGTACAGCTAGAAGTGCTCCCCAAAGTGAGAGAAACTTGCCTCTCAGCGGGACAACATGGACAATGCCATGGCAATCAATGTGCTCTGCAACTGCTCTGCAATTAGGCTGATTCTCCAGGAAATTATACACTGAAACTAGAGAAATTTTCTATAATCATCACGCTATCAATGGTTATCTGACTGTGAGCCACATGTCACATATGTGACAGATCCATGGCATGTAAGGTAGATTAGATTGGAATGAATGGTATGTATGGTGGTGGAGAAATCCAAGGATGCAAGATAAGGATTTTGAGAGCTGTTGTTACACATTGAAGGATGTTACAGGGTCTTCCTTATGAAATACAGCAAACCAATGCTAATATTTTTTTTATCATGTGCTTAACATTGATCCACTTACAGTAGAAACCTTCAGGAGAGAAAGGTCTTGGTCCTTCTCTGCTTCTGTTTTTGTAAACAGAGTCACTTCTCTCTTGCTCTTAAGGTATTGTATCAAATGGTGTGAGTACAGTTCAAAGTTGCTTGCCTGTTACATACTAATAAATGTCAGAGAGTTAAAAGCATTGTAGCATCATCTAGAGGCCAGACATAAACTACAGTGCATTGTTAGTCCTTCAGTTGAGTAAAGCACATAGATGGATGTTAAAAAGATAAGATTCCAAGCAGGATTTTCCAAAGAACATAAATAGCAGAAAATAGCTTTTTCAATGAATTCCTTATGAGCAGAGTCACAGTGCATAAATATATATACTATATATTAGTAATTATGTGTAGAAAAATCTGCATTTTTCTCCTACATGTGTAAATAAATAATCAAAGGTGCTAGAATAATTTATAATCTAAGTTTCATCTATTTACAAATTTGATGGAGAGCTGACAAGTAAAATGAAGAGACAAGTATGTATGCACTTTTGTGCAGCTGCAATATATGACAGATTCAATTTGGGTAACAGCTACATGACCCAAGATTCTCATTTTATTTAATATATGAAGAATAAACTTTGTTGTTTCCATTTGCCAGTTGTAAAATTTGTCTTTTTCTGAATATATTTAATAGTCAGAGTGCAAATGGCCTGTTTGAGAGTTTTATGAGGAATGTCATGCCAGCAAAGTGCAGAAGTTTGAGAAATGTATGACGAGTGTGTGCATATGTGTGGGCAGGAAGAGTGACTTCAATAAAGACAGGTAAAGTATTTAACTTCCACTGCTATGCAATGGGATTTGGAAGATTTTCCCAAGACTAATTAGAAATTTGTTTAAAACCAAGTTTCTAAAGCTAGCCTCTTTTCATTCAAGTAGCTAAGAGTGCCTTGTAAATGTCAAGAAGTTATGTCATCTTCACTTTGCAGAATTGGAAACTGAGCAATTTGCTGATTTATTCAAACTGATTTACTCAAATTAATACAGAGAACAGGCAGCATTGAAAATGAAGCTGGTTCCCCTGTGTCTTATTCCTGTGTACGGAGTGAGGCCTGCTGGCCTCTCCAAGAGGAAGGTTCATGTGGCTGACCAAATTAATTGTCCACAGATGTATATGAGACTAGAAGTACAGATGCAGGAGTACAGATTTACTGCCCTTTAAATCCAGTGTTTCTTTCTGAGACATAGTATCTTTCTCAAATCAGAGAATCTCCTGGGAAGTCAGCACTGCAGATTGTTTCATTGCACTGGCAAACTCCTGGGAAGATGGGCTTTTCCTTTTACAGTCTGAACAAACAAAACAGGCCAGCTGAGATAGTAACCAAGGATCAGCCCCCAGATACAAGGAAGTAGGGAGAGCAGAGCCAGACCAGCTGAAATGCTCTCCCAAACACTTTTTTGCTCTTTGTTCTTTGCCGTTTCGGTGAATATCTCTGAAAGGGTTAGTGGCAGGGGAATTTCTCCTGCCTAAACCTCAGCAGTCACTGGGCATGTCAGTGCAGGAATAGGATTTTGGTTCTTTGGGAAGCAACAGACCATTCTCTGAAATATCCCCCTCTCTAAATGTACAGCTTTCATCAAAATAAATCTCATTAGCTAACACTCTTTCTGCATCTCCCCAAAATTCAAGGTTTCGGGTTCAGATTTCATGTGCAAAAACTTTTGGTTTGGTCTTCTTTCCCACCAGGGACCTGCAGTTGTGGCTGTATGCATGTTTGTTGAGCAGTAGAGAGTTTGTTTATACCTTTTGTGATCTTAGTTTGCCTAAAACTATCCTGTCTCAAGTATTCATATAAAGTCTCTGAAAACTCTTGAATCCAGGAAACTGAGATTATTAAACAAATAGCCACAGTTAAACTGTGGAGTTCAGGAGCCTGAGTTTGGGAAAGACAAAGAGCTTGTTACGTATAATTAAATCTATTCATACTTTAAATGACGTATGGAAGTCTTTAGATATTCACGTTAAATCGCGTAAATACATTGAATTAAATAAAAACTTGCTTAGGGTTCTTCTTTAATACATGGTCTATTTTTTTTAAGTGGAATAATAGAACATTAAAAGCATAGTTTATTTTGGAGATATTTCTTCATATGTAAGGTTAATATGAGTACCTTGTGAAGTAAAATTAGAAGCAGAAATTAGATTCTAAAATTAGCATTTCACTGATTTTATCCTATATCTTTTTCTTTCCTTGGGACATTCCCTTGGAAAATTCCATAATTAACCATTTGCCATTTCAAATTAGATTTTCAACTAAAAATAACAACATTAAATTAAAACAATTATAATGATAAAGCTCATCCAATAATGCTTCCTAGACTAAGAATAGTAAAAGATAATACAGAGAAGCTAGGCAATTAAAAATGTATGTTCATTGGAAGCAAAATGGTAGGAAGTATAAAGAGAACTGAAATGGCTCTTGCTGTTTCATATATACATGTATTCAAATTATTTCTATTGAACCTATATGATGTCTCTTGGTTTAAATTCTTTAACCCACTGTTATGAAACCTCCATGTGGAAAAAATAAGATGGTTCCATTTAATTTCTTATCTTGTACTTCCTCTATCACTTTTCCATTGGACATGAACCGTGATTAGATCCTGGGTCTTACATTTTCCTGTGAGGGCAGTTTGAGCCTGTTTTTATGATGGCCTTAATCCCACTGTGGTGCAATCAGCTTGACCTTTGTGGAAACTATTGATTTGTATCTTAAATTTATACTCTGACAGTTTTGAGAAAATGGGTGAAGGATTTTGGTCTCAGAATTGAGACTTCTGTGAAGAAGGATGCTGGAACCCCATTGGCAATTGGTTTTAACCACAAATTGAAAATTACAGCCATATATTATTTAGATGAGTTATAGTTTCAGAAGTGCCTGAAGCACTGCTCAAGTTCAAGGGTTTCGTCTTTCTGGTTCCCTCTTGTGGGTTTCCTCATTAGCAGCTCCAAGAATGAGTCATTAGTGGTGTCTAAAAATTAGGTCTTAGCACAGGGCCATGATGTGACTTTTCCTCAGTCTGCACCGTCCTTTTTGATGGGGCCTAATATAATTTTTTCTTGTCACCCCAATGTATCTTGTATCTAGCAAAGTCAGTAACATCATCCTAGTGGGTGTTAGAAGGATTTCTGACTATTTGGACTAAAAGTTTGGACTAATAATATGTTTATGTGAAAATATTTTCATTGTTTTAAAAATAAATGAGAAAAGGAAAGAAGCATGCACATGCGCACACAAACACATGCACATGCCCACACATGTGCAAATGAAATCACGAGGTTACACATTCTGTACCTCAGAGTGCAGCTTTTTGGAGAGTACAGTACTGGGGTACATTCTTAGAAAAGAGCTGACTTCAAGTTCAGCGAATGTCAGCAGCACTGGAACTAAATTATCTTTAGGGTGTCTTCTAGCCCAAACTATCCTATGATTCTATGAATCTGAAATCACTGAAAAAGTGTTTTTCTCTTTTAGTAATGAAACTTTAGTCAGCTGATGATTTTCCTTAGACTTTTCTGATTTTATTTTAAATATAAATGCCAGACATTGTCATTGGGTGTGAAGTAACACATTGCTGATGAGATAAAAGCAAATGCTACCAGAGAAAAGGACAGCAGCCTTCCAGAATAGAATCAGTGTAAACTCTCATTCTCAGTTCCTGCTGGCTTAAATGACTATTACATTTTTATTTACCTACTCTAATGTTTTTGGCCATCTCATTTTTAATACTATGAAATCTTTCTTCTCTACCATCCCCTATGGCATTTCTCTTTGCAGAAATCACATTCCAGTGAAAGTTTTACCACTTTAAATCCTACATGAGTTTAGCTAGAATGTGACTTCCTGGAGATGTTAATAATGCTGGGAGGTCCTTGAATAGGTATGTATTTTGGTGGGTTTTTCTTAATATTAGTGTAAAAGGTAGTGCTGAAACCTTCATTAGGATCTCGTTACCCAACAGGCTAGAACTGTAGAACATGTAAATATATATGTTAGTTCAGAACAAACTTTCCAATGTTGTTAAAACAATTAGATTAATATAGAACAACTGTAACACTGATGTGTAGAATGGCATTGATTCAAAAATGCTGTGCCAGACCTTACACGGTTATAAATAATATTTCCTTCTATACACATACACAGAAAGAAAATAGTTCCAATCATTGGAGTATTTGGTTAAACAGCACAGACATATGCTACTGTATGCAGGGTGTTCGGAACTCAAAGGACACATAAAACATGTCTTGGGAACATTTTCAGGAAAAAAAAAAATTATTTCAAATTGAGAACCTAGCATTTCTATGTTTTCATCTTATTTTCTAGACATTTTATTTTTAGAAGTCCCTGATTCCCTCTTAGTGTAACTCTGCTGTCTCCATCTAAAAGCACTTATGCAAGAAATTACTGTCCTGCTATCTGAAGTCCCTATGCAACAAGTTCAGTATAAATATTTCTCTTGCTGTGCTTTAAGAGCAATACAACTTGACTGATGAGGCTATAAGCCAATCTCTAACTGGAATACATTTTCCCTTTGGGCATGGTTGCTTACTGGTAGCTGCTAACAAATGGCCAAAAAAATGCATGCAGCTAAGTCTAAGTGAATCTGAAATTGGAAATATTTTAAAATTTTCTTGGTTCTTCCTGATATTTTTCCTGCTAGACTTTAAGTCCTTTGAGCAACATATGGGATGTGTATAACATACTTGAGCATTGGTAACACTCCATACTCTGCACATGCAAATAGGGAGAAGCAAATACAAAAGAGTGTGTGCATTTGTTGCAGTTTAACCTCAGTCACCAACCCAGTACCACCACTTTTTCACTCCCCCACCAACTGGATTGCAGAGAGACTTGGAAGGATAAAGCCAGAAAACTTGTGGGTTGAGATAAAGACAGTTTCGTAGGGAAAGCAAAAGCCATGCACACAAGCAAAGCAAAACAAAGAATTGATTCACTGCTTCCCATGGGCAGGCAAGTGTTCAACCATCCCCAGGAGAGCAGGGTCTCATTGTGTGTAATGGTTACTTGGAAAGACAAAAACCACCACTTCAAATGGCTCCCTCTTTTTCCTTCTTTCACCCACTTTCCATAATAAGCATGTTGTCACGTCGTCTGGAATATTCCTCTGGTCAGTTGGGTCCACCTGTCCTGGCTGTGTCTCCTCCCAACCTTCCAAGCACCCTGAAGTTCCCTGCCAGTGTGGCAGTATAGAAAGCAGAAAAGGCCTTGGCTTGGTGTAACAGAAACGACTCTATTATCATCAGTGTGTTCAGCACAAATCCAAAACCTATCCCTATACCAGCCACTGTGAAAAAATTAACTCTGTCCCAGCCAAAACCAGCACAGTAGATTATTTGAATGAACGTGGTTTTGAATGGAGCCTTGCACCTGATTGAGGTGTTACTCTTGCTAAAATGTGCTGGTTGGTTGTGATCAATATCTGTAGGTATTGTCTTAAATAATGCCGCTTTCATGCTTAAGCAGAGCCTGTGTTTGGGACTCTGAAAGAAAAAAAAAAGGTATTTAGAAGAAATTTTTAGATATGGGCATTGTATGGCGATGTGTCTTCCATTCTTTGATACCTGCTCTTGTGACAGAAGTCAACAGCGCTATTATCCATGAGTGAAAAGTGGAAAGTTTTATCATAGTAGCACAGTACCACAGAGTCAGACTAATGCTGTGAAGGATCCATCATATCACTCCTAAACAGTACCTGTGAACAGTTGGTCTAACTTTTTAAATGGTACTTATAATTGAGATAAATGGATGAACTCATAATGTCTATTAAATATCAGTAATGTGTAACAAAGCAAAAAGAATAAAAATCTCAGCGTACATCCATTCCCTTATGACAAATGCTGAGTTAATAGAAAGTGAAACAGCACAAGAAAACTAGATTTTATCTTATGGTAGAATAATCTGAAAAATTATACTTAAACTGATTTTTATAAGTTGCTAAACCTGACCAATACTATGTCTTGCAATATCTAGAGGCTGAAATAGAGGTTTGTTAACATTTAAGATAAAATACCTCTATTAGAATAATTCTTCAGTTGAAGATTCTATGAAAAAAATAAAAGTGAAAGAGAATGGAACCAAAACTGTTAAATACATGAGTTGGCTCATGCAGTGGAAAACTACATAAAAACAGGGTCCTATTCTTATTGCTACATATCATTCCAAACATATGCTTTTTCCATTTCTGAGTTTTGTGTAATAAAATATTAATGGGGCAATGAAGTGACTCCTTGGAAAGGGAGGATGTTCCATATGAGAACTAACTTTAAAATGCTGTAAGACCTTGGGGGCAGTTTTGCCCTTGACTTCACATGAGTAGTAGGTCAAGGACAAAGCCTTTCCAAGAGCTGCTGAGTTCAGGAATCTGTTTTGTGTGAAACAATTTATAAGATCATGAATTTCCACTAGAAAAATGAGGAACAAGTTCTGCTAAAGCTTATATGTATCAAGAGAGGTATAGGCTCTTATGCTTCTGGATATTGTGTCAATGTATATTATTGTAATTTTTGTCTTAGTACTACAACCTCTTGACCTGGTTTATTCTAGCCATGGCTTTGGACGTAGCTTCCAAATATTGGTGTTCTCCATGCAATTGCTAGAGTTTAATGAAGGTTTGCCCTGCAGAATGCCAGCAAGCTTCGAGTTGTATCATCATTCTTTGACCAAAGCCTCCAGCTCCACATGAACATGATTTCTGATGAAATAAAAATAGCCTGTTCCTCTGGACTGTCATGCTTCCACCTGGGGATTAAAGATATCTCTTTTAATTTTAGAGTAATTTAAATATCTTTATTGAGATCTGCTAAATCAAAAGATGGTACTAGATGCTCATGTTTTACTGCTTGCATGCTGCTCTGCCTTGTCTCTACTGCAGAAGTAAAAAAAAGTCAAATAGTTCCCCCATGGGAAATAAGATGTAAATTAACAGGAGTGAACCATTAGAAGAGATTATATAAATTTACAATCTTTTGGAATTTCTAATGTGTTCCTAAAAGATAAAAAGTCTATGGAGATGGCTCTAGTTCTAGTCAGTTGATCATAATTGCCTCGTTATCATAATACTCCCTATAGGGCCCTACAGTAGTCATAACCTGCACTTCCTCTAACACAAAACCTGCATCCCTCCAAGGGTGCCTTCTATGCAGAGCTGCCACTGTATCTAATCCTTCATCTCAGTGCATTGTGGTATTAGAGAATGCTCCCAGACCTGCCATATAATGTAAAAAACTTTGAAGTCTGAAAATGCCATTATCAAACTTTTAAATAGGAAAAGACATTCAGTATTCTTAAATACTTGAATTATGTGTTCTCATTATAGAAAGTAGGTATATGAATTGTACTTAACTGAGTGATTATTGTTTTAAAGAGATTATTCCTTCAGTAATGGCACCTTAAAAGTAATTTCTTAGGCTGGTTTTAACAACACTAGGTATAAATAGTAATCTAATTATACTTAGGAGAGATTTATAGCTCTGATTACTCTCGCTTTAAAATTTCAAAGGGACTGACATGAGTAATCAACATATCCCATACCGTGAATTCATCTTGCTATTGTAAAAAACACTTGCCAATTGCTTGTCTGCAGAATGATATGAGATGCTGCACATATTATTTCAGGAATTAGCTATACTTGTGCATAATATATGCATTTTTTTCAATGCTAAGGCATAAAATGGAATGCTCCCTGATAGAAGAGTTTAGATTTCCAGTCCTATGGTTGTTTCGTTATTATTGTTTCTTCGGATATTTATTTTTGTTTCTTTCTGGATTTTCCAGCCAACTTATTATGCAGGGCATGCTGTCCCTATATGAATTATGCAACACACAGACAAATAACACTAAAAGCACATTATTGAAGTTTCAAAGACAAGTACATTTATTTGGAAACACCAGACCGAAAGATGCTGCCCTATGTACATGATGATGGTCTTCATTTACATGGTCTTTATTTAATTCTTGCACAGAATTCTTATTGGCTACACTTCTACAAAATAAAACAGGGCAAGTATATGGGTTTAAGTGTGGGATTACAGTTCTCCATCCATGATGCTCTCGGTATGTTTTTTTATTCAAGCCTGAGAACATCTGCACAGTCAATGCATGAACACAAGCTGGGAACCCAGGTCGTTTCCTAATAGATTGTTTTGATGCAGCCAGCCTGTTTGTTGGGTGAGAAGCAGAATTTATCTGTGCAGATCTGGACTGTGCTGTCACTTGCTTTCAGCCAAAGTACAGTCTTATTTGTTCAGTAGCATAGGCACAGGTGCACACATTATTTGGGGGATTAAAGAAGACTGCTACAGGAAAATACATTTGTTCATAGAATTCTGCTCCACCTCCTCCTCTGCATTTGCTGCAAGAGTAGAAAGTAAATGGGTAAAAATAATTTAAAAAAAAGGACAGAACAGTCATCTGCAGGAAAGGAGAAATCCAGGAAAAAAGCCCCAACAAAATATTAAAGAGTAGAGTGTTAGTTCAGAACTGATGTATCCTGATTCTTGATTAAGACAATCTGCAAAATTTATGTTTATTTCTTAATGCAGCTGCATGCAAGGCTTATATTAGACAACTATAGCCTTGATTCTAGCTTTTCCTTTTTCCTAAGTGATTGAATTTGCAAATTTAGCAAAAGAGTGTTCATCATGTTCTTGTATAATGTCTCATTGTTTTGAATATTGGACGAATTGTCTTCTAGAGTGGTTAATCACAATGGTTTAGGCAAACTGCTCAGATTTCTGCTGCTTGAGTTTCAGATTAATTGATAGAAAGTTGTTGTCCTATGTGAATGATCATCACAGGGTGACCATAATGTATGTTGATAACATAATTTGTAATACTCAGACAAAGTGTGATGTTGTGCCTGACTTCAGGCTCTGCATATGCACGTTCTCTGCTGGGCACAAACCTTTCTACCACTCCCTTTTCAGCTTGATGTCTTTTTCTCTGCTAAACTGTTTCTGTCATGTCTCCTTTTCCCTGCCAGGCATCTTCTCTAATCTCAATCTCTATTGCCTCATAAGAGTAATTTCCTCCCTGTTTTGCTTCCCAACATTCTCCCAGTTTCTAGTATATTTGCCTAGACATATCTTTATGCCTCTTTTTCTTGTGCCCCACTCCCCTGGTTTTGCTATTCAGTTTTTCCTCTTATCCTTCCCGCACTGAAATGAGATGATTTCCTGCCATATGCTGCTAGCAGGGGGATTACTGGGAAGGGTGGAGAGACAGGTTCTTGGTCACAGTTTCAGCCATTACAGCAAAATTCTGGCTCTGCCAGCCACAGCAGCCTTCGGCTGGAGTGTATCCGTTCTGGTTGCACACGTGCAGCCCGACGAGCCTGGGGATCTCTGAGGGAATGGAATATTCTCACTCATCCTTGGGGGGAGCTACATGTGCAGCCTAAGAAGCTACTCAGAACAGTGAGACCCTCAAGTATATTTAATGCAGAGGAGATCTCCAGGGACTTTTAGCTGAGAGATTCTAAATTTTTTAATGACCTGTGTAAGCCATGTTCTTTTTACTCCCTCCATCCCCAGGCTTGTATCTTTGTTGAGGCAACAAGAGTCAGTGCAGACCTTGTAAAAAAAAAAAAAAACAACCAAAAACCCCCAACACAAATGTACTTCAGGGTTTTTTTAATATTGCAAATACTTTTCTTCATTGCTGGAAGCAGCTAAATATTTTTAGGGTAAGTTCCCATTCCCTCCTTTCCGCAAGTAATGCGGGCTTAGTATTTGCTGTGTTCCATTTGGGAAAAACTTTCTTTCCTGGCCTCCTCAGACCATCTCATAAACTTTTAAAGGGATTTAATTAAGTAACTTTGTTCTCGTAATAAAATTACCTAACTTCCTTCATGTCTTCCCATCTAACTTCAGTGTGCGCTCAGGTTTCTTGTGTGCTGCCACTCTCTGGGCTGTGTGGTCATGAGTAGAGGTGATATATTGGTATGATTAAGTGAAATGTGCATAGTTGATTAGCTTTTCATTGGGCAGCCACCCAGAGCACTGAAACTGTAGAGTGGGAATGCAATACTGAGGAAAACTTTGTCTAGATATTCCAAAATGGAGAAAAGGAGCTGCCAAGTGTAAATTAAAACCATTTGGTCTGAATACTGAGGATAATTGTCTCCTTCATTCACCAGGTTTAGATATAGTCTGCGCTGCTTGGATGTTTATTTTGTATCATATTTTGGTTCCACCATTAAGCTACTATGTGTAAGTCTCATCAGACACACTTGCTGAATAGTCTTACCCTTGTGGAATGAATCTTCAGATCAATAGCTCTTCATATATAACTATAATCATATAAAGATCTGTTTTTCTCTTCAAGTCAGTTTTATACTGCTGTCACTTGGCTGCATTCAGTGCTACATGAGGATGTAAATGAGACCCAGACTTTGCCAACTGCCCTTTCAGATAGAAAACCCTCTTCACATCTATCCTTTCACCTCTCCAAACCTGCTCTGCTTTGGGAGAAAAGAGTGGGCAAGAATACCAGCATCCCTAGACAGCAGCCATCCTAAACGCTTCAACCCTTTATACTGCTGAGGTTCAGTGGAGGGCAATCTTTGTTAAAATGCTTTCCAAACTAAATTTCAGGTGTCAAGGACACTACATTCACACAAGAATGTACATGAACACAGTCACGTACATGTACAGGCACACACATGTAGGAAGCTACATACATGCTTACACAGAACGTTGTGTGAATGCACACACAGTCAAAGTCAAAGACTCAGAGAAACTGCCTGTCTGCCAGTTTTTATCTTAGTGTCTTCTAAGTTTAGCAGAGAAGCTCTTCTACAGCTCTGCTGACCAAAGATGCAGAGGACAACTCTGCTCCTCTAGACTAAGAGACAATATAAAAAAGAGACTATAAAATTTTTTTTATCCCAAATTTTAAGGAAGGATCTTATAATGTTCTCGCCTTTATATCTCTAGCCTTTTTTTTTTTTTTTTAATTTTTGGCACTTTATTGTTGGAAACATTTTCCTAATATTTATTCTGTATCTTCACAACTGGAATTTAAACCTATAATTTTTGTCCTAGCCATGGTGGATAAAGAGAATACATGGTTTTTCATGGCAATCTTTTCATATTTTAAGACAAACATGTTCTTCATGAGGCCCTCTTCTCTAGACTAAAGAATCCCATTCTTTCTTTACAGTCCCTGTTCTCCTGTGGACACCCAGAGACTGCTGCCCTCCTAGAAGACTCCTCCTACAACTGACACAATGCCCAGGAAAAGGAAAAGTGAGAGGATTACTTATATAAAAGGATGTACTTCTTATAAAGCTCCTATTTTTACCTCTTCAGTGGTGTATGTTGTTTTTTTTTCAAACAGCCTGACTTAGTTGACTCATATGCAGTTTGAAATCCCTCAGATTCTTTTCTTCAGAGCTTCTGTTCAGCTGGATTTTCCCCCTATTAAATTTATAGAGTTACTAATTCTGACTTAAGTGCAAGAATCTGCATTACTCCTTTCTGACCTCGTCTGTTTATCAGAGTATTGGTCCAGTGGACAAAGATCTTTTCCATTCTAATCTTACACTGTAAGAAGTGCCTGCTAACCACCCTGTTGATGCTGTTTTCAAAGGCCACAAAGGTTTTCTTTACTCTGTTTGCTAATGAAACTATAAAATACCATGGAATTTGGGAGGTCATGTTAAAAAAATATATGCTGTTTAATTGTGAATCTTATACCAACATTTAAAAAGCAGTTTTCAGCCAACTGTGCACCCATCTCAGACTAATTTAATTGGGGTGTATTTCCTAGCACGCTTTCAAGAGCCTCCCTCACTGGAGAGATTCAAGAACTGCCTGGATGCAATCCTGTGCCATGTGC
Source organism: Promerops cafer (assembly GCA_013398275.1). Taxonomy (NCBI): domain Eukaryota; kingdom Metazoa; phylum Chordata; class Aves; order Passeriformes; family Nectariniidae; genus Promerops; species Promerops cafer. The sequence continues at coordinate 1,439,398 of VZSE01003223.1, read as the reverse complement.
TCTAGGAGGACCCTGCTTGAGCAGAGAGGTTGAAACAGATGACCCACTGTGGTCCCTTCCATCCTTGCATTTTCTGTGATTTTGTGATTCTGTGTGTGCTTAAAATAGTAAAAAATTCACATCAGTAGAGGGGGAGAGAATGAATATTCTTCCCAGGCTTAATGTCTCTTTTATTCTCTTTGAATTAACAACTGAAAAACTTAAGGTACTTACAGGGCCCTGTGAAAGTACAAAATGTAAGAAGAGTGCTGCAGAAGATTCTTATTTATTTTACCTGAGACTTAGGGTTTTACAAGTTTTTTCACATTGAGGTTCATTGCTAAATTATCTTTCTCGTAATAAACATTCTTCTATATTGATATTATTGGTTGCAGGTTAGGTGACAATGAAACTTCTTTGGCCTCAATTTCTTGTGAAGGTATAAATGAGAAAAGGATACGAGAGATTGCTTTTCTTTTTAAAGCACTCACATTTGCTTCTGGGGTTATGAAATGCAGACCTGTTGCACTTATGTATACAAGTATCACCTGAAATTTCATGCTACAGATAACAGAAACCTCTTGTTTGTACTTCAGCCTCAGGAAAGCCTGGTTCAGCAAACTGAGACCTTGATTTGGTGAAGTGCCTTAATTTGTGCATCATTTGAAGTCTGTGAATAGGCCAATCTTCTCTAGTAGGTTGAAACAGATGACTAAAGGTTATTTGTATTTTTAAAGGATGTTATGTACATGTTCCTTCATGTGCTTTGCTGGGGTCAACTGTTGTTCTTTCAAGTGAGGAAAGATGGGATTGAAATAAGCCATTTTGTTTACAACATGGGCATTTGACTGTAGAAGTATTCTCATATTTTTTATGACTTTTAAGTTTATTTGTGTCTCCATGGACAAAAGGCCAGTTCCTTTTGATGAAATGAGCTCTGGAGGCTAATGATGAGATAATTTTATTTCTTTTGTTTTCTGATCCTCAAATTCTTTGCAAATTCTTTGAGTTGGTGCATAGTCCTTTCTTGGTCAGTTCTGTGGAGGCGTAATCTCTTGTGGGGAGGGTTAGTTTTCACATACCTTACTGTATGTCCTCATTTTGTAACTTACTGTACTCTGAGCCCATCACATGGCTGGGGGAATGGTATGTTTACATTTGTTGGTTCCTGGGACTGAATTTCAGTGTGACTCAGAAATGCTTTGTCTGTGGACTTTGAGTCATGGATAAGTTTTTTTTTATGTCTGGCATGATGTTAAATTCCATTCTTGACTAGTGGCTCAGTGTTTTTGGAGAGATGAAGATCGAGCGCTGAACATAAATTTTAAATGAGCTAAAGATTTGGGATGTTAGGCCTAGGAGTTTACTTCCTGCTATTTGTAATATTAATGTGTGCATAGAGATGATGTCATTATTTTAAATCTTGCCGACAGTATTCTCTCATTCCATGGAAGCACTACTAAACTGGTGGGATTTTCAGATGCTGAGCTTTTCTTCTCCTCAAAACTCTGAATTCAGAGAATAGTTTGGGTTAAAGGGACTTTTAAAGGCCACCTAGTCCAAACCCCGCACAAAGAATAGGGAGATATTCAACTAGGTCAGCTTACTCAGAGCCCCATCCAATGTGGCATTGAATGTTCCCAAGGATAGACACATACTACCTCTCTGGGCAACCTTTCCAGTGTTTCACCACCCTCACCGTAAAAAATGTCTTCCTTTTATCCAATCTAAATATACCCTCTTTTGATTTAAAACCATTTCCCTTTGTTCTGTCGCAACAAGCCCTGAAGCCAAACTGAAAGGTTTACTCCAGGAGCATATCAGATGCCGTACAACCCCAAGTGGAATCCAGCCAGGGAATGGTCCTTTGGGAAGTGTTGAGCAATGTATATGGAAGAGTCATTTGTTCCACGAGATTGGTTCAAGTCTGAAATAAAACCTGTGAACTGTATATGGGGTAGAGGTGTCAGCAGTGACTGCCTCGATTACCTACTCTGTCACACCACTTGCTAACACAGATGTAACTGAAGCTTTCCTGTTCTTAGAAGCTTTTCTTTTGTTGATTAAATCATGATCTTGTCCTGATACCTCTAATAAACAATAAGCTTCTAATAGCCACCATATTTTCTTAACTAATTGCCAAGGGCAACATACTTTGGAAATTTCAGGTGATTTGAGACTGCTCACAAGTATCTAAAATGCTTCCAGCTAGGATAATGCAAGCCATAATATATGAGTTAGCTTTAGCCACTGTCTGTTAAATCTATTAAACTTTTAGGTGCTCAAATCAACTTTGTCAAGATTATCTCACAGACTCTTCTTTAATCTTGTATTCTTGTCATTCTCTTTGGTCTCACTTGATTGATCTCTTTGAGGATTCTTCTTGAAGTTCTTAAATAGTTCATTATTCATGGGGTCAGACAGGCTTCTTCAAACATGGGAGATCCCACTTCCAGAACTGGGAATGCATTGCAAGCATTTTTAAGTCTTGCAGTGGTGGTCTTTTTTGTGCTGGAAATTAAACACCATTTAATAAGAAACTGCAATAGTTGCTTTACTCTGTTTTAATCATGACAGATGACAATGGTATGCTTTCTACATTTGAGTTATAATTAAGAAGATGTTACATGTCTGGACTAGGTAGTATAAAGGACAGAACTGGAGCTTATAAATTTGTGATAAGGCTCACACTGCGCTGGGGCTTAGGCAGAAGGATGTGTATCTAAAGTAGAACACTCATACAGCTTTCAAAGAAGAGGGAACTGGCTGCCCTACTTATGACCCTTCCCTGTTGGCTGGGTGAGAAGGAAAAGTAACTTATAAAGTCTACCTTTCTTACTTCAAAGGAGAAATGAACTGGGAAAAGGACAGAAGAAGGAAAAAGAAACACGGGGATTAAAGGAAGCACCCAAATATATTCAAAGTGCTGATCCTTGCCTTCAGGAACTTGTTTTACTGCCTTGGTTAGCTGAATCATGAGATTGTTTTTATATATTCCCCCAAGATATTCAAGCTCTTAAAAATTCTTGGCAAAAATCCAGTTATTCTCCAGAAGTATTTTCCACTCTGCCTCTAGGATTTCAGCATAGGATTTACTGTCAGATTTTTAGGGCCTGATTCATTACAAATTTTCATATCTCTTTTGTGGGACACTAAAAATTTGGCCAGAGAGAGAAAGAGAGAGAGAGAGAGAGAAAGGGAGAAAGAGAGAATAATGTAGGGTAGCAGCAGGAGGTAGAAATTACTCCACTGTGACTAGAGAAGAGATGGAGAGGGGAATTTTCATAAGAAATCATTTCTCTCATGGCTTCATGTATTGACTTCTCTCCTGCTTAATACCTGTACAAGTCTTCAGTGCAGAGTGAGTGTGCAGTGCTTTAATTGCCTTGCTAAAGAAGAGAGTAATCCCTCCACAGCAGAGAACTAGGAAGTCTTGCAGGCATCTCATACTTTACTAAAAGAATTGGATACCTTAGTACTGTAATTATTTGCCTTTCCTGCTTGAAGACTTATTAATGCCTTTTTCTTGGATAACTCCATGACTATGCACTTTAAACCTCATATAAAGTTCTGACATGAATGGTCTGGACTTGCTGTCAAATCTCTGCCCTGGAAAGCCACCAGCCTCATTTGCAAGGGTCTTAGCTGTGACTCTAACTGTCCTGTCACTGTTCAAAGGAGGACCACATGGGTTTTTGCCCCTCTTGCTCTTGACTCATTTAAAACTCATTCCTTATAATTCTATTTGAATTCTTGACTCTCTGACAGAGGCACCTAATATTTTCAGCACTTTCTCTCTACTGTATTTCCCAAAATAGATGAGAGAAAGAAACCTAGAAGTATTAATTAAAATAAAAATAAAGCCAAAGTAGTTGTATATGTGACTCCAGTCTATTGAATTTTATAAGTGGTGACAGAAATATATAACAAAGCTTAACTGAATGTTTGCACCTGTGATTCTGTGTTGAATGCTGGTTTGGCAGGAGTTATCTTCTGTTTTGTTTTGGGTTTTTTTGTTTTGTTTTGTTTTTCTTTTTCTATATAACTGTGTCAGGTTTTTTCTTTCCCAGTTACTGCTTTTTGGAGGAACAATACTCTGTATATGAAGTACACAGACAAACATGGTGAATTAGGATTGAAAGGGGTGTGGTAGCTCAAGGAATCCATGTGCCCAAGCAAATTAATTATTCTTTCCTATGTGAAAATGTGTCTCTGCATGTAAAACCTAAGTAACAATGACAGAGTGAAGAAGGGGTGTCTGCAATTTTACATTACGATGTAGGCTCATTCTCCAATGACATTAAAAAATCCTCAGCTTGAGGCAAAACATTCACATATCTTCATTGTTTCTTCTGTTTCTAGAGTCTTTTATAGCTACCTGGTGAAGTACCCTAGAGTTTACTTTGATGTGCACAGAAAAAAATTTAGGAAGTTATGTCACACATTTAATCATCACTGTCCATAATAGACAGGGATGGTGTGTTGTTTATTTTACAGGCAGAAAAGTTATACAGATCTCTCTCCACACACTGTTCCCATGTCCACACCTACACAAAATCTGCTGTCTTGCTTTGACTGGGAAATGTCAATTATCCAGTGGTTTAGGGCTGGCAGCTCATTTGAGTTGTCGGTAAATTACAGCTGTCTAAGATGACACCAGTAGAAAGCCTTGCCAAACCCCATCACAAACCACACACCCCATCACACTGAGCATGCAGAAATTAGGGGATAGGTGAGGGGTCACTGTGGAAGTTGACCAACATGCATCCCATTTCTACAGCAAAAAAACACCAAGAAATTGCTCAATCTATCTACCTGATTTTTTCCCACTTGGCACAGAGTCAGGTTGTTATAGATACTTTTCAGGTCCTGTGTAATATCTGATATTGCTATCTGGATGTCATAGACACCTCAGGAAGTCTTAAATATCTAAGGCACTACATGCCATGTGTGGACAACTGAGGTCCTCAGAGTTCAGAAAAGTGAAAAGATAAGAAATAATTTGTTTACTGCATTATAGGATGTATGAAATGTATTAGTAAATAAGCTCTGTAGACAGTCAAAGTCTTCTGGGAGTCAGTATGTTTTGCAGACAGCTCCAGATGGAAGCATGCCGACACATCAGGTGCCACCTGAGGCGTCCTAGAATCTGAAACTTTCCCATGGGGCTGAATGTTCAGACCTACAAAAAACACTCCCTCCCCATTCCCCAACAGACACATGTTTTGTGAATTTTCAGCGGGATGCCCTTGGGCATCTAAAATGACACCATGGCTGGATCTCAGTGCACGGCGTAACCTCGGGACAGCTCAAGTGCCCGGACTGGGAATTGCCCAGAGGATCCCAACTGTGGCTGTGTAGTTCAAGGGATGACACAGTGGGACTATTACAGTATGCCCCTGAGATGCCCTCCTTTCTCAGCACCCTCAAGGAAGTGCTCTGTCTTCCTGGATTTCTAAGCACCTGTTCTGATAAGGACACAGGGAGCAGCTTGTCTCTGGTTCCCTGCTCGCCCCAGAGATCAGTGTCATGGAATCCTTTTCCAAAGCTGTGCAGTCCTTCTCATGGACCAGAGGAGCATTCCTCTGTCTCTCTCCCCACTGCCCTGTTCAACTGCAGACCACTCTTTATCTTCCCACTCCATTCAGCTTCCTGGACTCCTGCCCCAAAACATTTCCCCCTGGACTCCTTACCAGTTGAAGTCAGAAGAAGGTCAGCTCACAGTGTAAATGTTTACACAATAAACTTTGCTCTTTCTTCACTTGAAGATAACTCTCCATGTTTTTAACCTCCCAGTGAACTCCATGATAGTGGTAGGAAGTCTGTTTTCTCAGTGAGCCCTAGAAAAAAAGAAGAAGAATATGTAGGTCAGGCTGTTTTAGAGAGCCTGTGAGTGAGGCAGACCACTACCTCAGGCATCAGTGGCAGACAGACTATTTTCCAATTGTCCTGTCCTAGGAAATCTGATTATTTGTGTCTTGAGGTTTGTGGTGTTTGATGCCTTTGTTTAAATTCTTCCTCCTGGAGTCCTGTGATATTGTTTTTCATTGAAAAATAAATTAACTTCTTAGCCTTTGCTATAATATAGGAAAACTGGAAGACATGAAAATTAGACGTTTAAGATTTCAAAAGGAGATTGGATACAAGTTAGTTGTTAAGATTTTGTGAAGGACAGAGAAGAGATGGAGAAGACAGAGGCAAAATTTTTGAAATTGGCAAGGTGTATCTTTTCCCCATGTTTTTTTTTTTCACCAAGCCCATACAACTTCTCCCTTTTTAAAATTTTTTATTTTTTTTTAAATAGAAATACTCATTAATTATTGTAAATATTTTAAAGTTCCATTTGCTAGAATTTTGTTTTCCTGTCTCTGAAACTGTCTTGCTTTTGTTTTGTTTCTGGTTTTGTTTTTTTCCTTCTGTTTTGTTTTTGCCTTGAACATCATAGCAAAGAATATATTCAAGGTGAGATTTGAAAACAGATAATGTGTAAGTGCTGTTGGTGTTGACAGGAAGTCTCTTATATGTGAAGGGCAGTATAAGATAAAACTTGTTTTTTCAGTTTCCAAACAAGTGGCTGATAGAGCTTAAGGGAAGTAGAAGTTGACACAATTTTAAAACAAAAATGAGGGATTTGGGGCTCAGGATGGAAGGCTACATTTAAGCACACTGAGATTCAGTATAGCTAGTTACTGACTTGGTAATGTGAGAAGGAAAGCTCGAGAAACAAAAAAGAGGAGACTAGTTCTCCCCTGAAGACTAATCTAAGTTAACAGCAATGAAAAATTACTGTAAGAACAAAAGAGCATCTGGAGGCACACTTGTGAACAGCTGCCCTGGCCAAAGGCTCTGGGTGGTTGGGAGAGGGCTCAGGGAAAACAGAGGGCATGCAGGAGGGACTCCCTTCTTGTGCATTGAGCTCATTCTCCAAAGACACACTCACGGAAGTCTCTGTTCTGTTGACTGTGTAGATAAAATCAGGACTTGTACTTCCAGGTCTGCCATTCCAGCACTTCCCTTGAACACTGTTTTCATGCAGACACAGGTGAAAACAAGACAAAGAAGCCCATGCATGTGTGTATTTGCTTATGGGTAAATCTATTTTGAGTTATCATGGGTAAGCAGGAAGTCCAAGTTAGTTTTCTGTGATTTATAGTGGGATTTTTGCATAAAAAGAAAGACTATTTCTGTAAAGTATTATACATTTCCTTTAGGGAAGGCTAAATCAGCCATATTAATTCAGCTAAATTCAGATTTTTGTGATAAATGATGGAAATATGTTTTAGATAGTCATAGAAAATCTATCCAACAGTCTTGTGATAGTCAAATGGACAAATAAAAAAGCTTTAGTTGAAGCTGAATAAAAGTCAGTCCATCATAACAGGATAATATAGTGGCAAACAAGGAAAACAAATGTGCTTATTTTGAGAAGTAACTATAAATCACCAGTGGAGCCAGAAATATTTCTCTGAGGAGGGTACTGAAAGAAGTTGGGTTGAATGGAAACATATGCCTAACAGGTTGAAGCAAATCAAAGACTTTAAACAAAAAAGAAGGAACTGTAGTAAAGCCACAGGGGATTGCTGCCCTACTCTACTCTCAATGGTTTCTTAGACCCTATGGTTTTATACTAAATCATCTCTTCTCTATGTGGTTATGTAAAACCTAAAGGAAAATGTGAGGCTTCTGATTGTCAGAACACGACAGCTCAGCTGTATGTATATGAAAGCTCAAGACAGTAGGAAACGTCAGTGTAAAACTACAACATACTTGTTAACTACTAACAAAAAAAAGCCTATTTTTATTGTTATCCAATTTCACTTTGTCTCATTACGTGTGAAAACATGTCTAGTTGTCAGAAAGTTGATTCACTGGCATGTATGAAATTTTTCTGAAGGTAACTTTCCTCCCTGCTCCCCCATTTTGTCCAGCTAAACACCTCAATGAGGTGAAAACAGAGCTTGTTTACTAGAGCTTTTGCTGTTTGCACTGGTCTCCAAAATACAGTTTTCCACGGTTATATTTTTAGTATCCTCTATGTTGCAACAGCAGTCAGCAATGACACGCTCATGTTACGAATCTGCAGCGGTTTGCCATTTCTTCAGCTACAGACTTTGGCAAAAAAAAACTATTTGTGGTGTTTACAAGAACTGCAGCAGCACCAGGGATTTGGGCACACAAACCAGAGGCATATAGAGTTTCTTAGGCCAGCTGGAATTTAATTTCAAATAATGAACAAAAATGTTTGGTGTTTTTAATGGGTTGAAGGAAGCAGAGTGTGTGTGGAAGAAGCTTGCATCAGCTTAAAAGAATCACTTCTGCAGTCTTCTTGATAAAATTTGGCTATGGCATACCAAAAATCCAGCACTCTATACTGAGTTATACATGGAAAGCAGAGCTGGAACACTAAAAATAAAGATGGTGCCAAAATGCAGTGCCAGTCCCTGGCAGCACTGCAAGCTCCTCATGCTCTGTTCTCATTGGAATTTCCCTTTGCTCCCAGGTGGCTCTGTGCTGGAATCTTGTGGTGGATATTATGAGTTCACTAGCACAGGCACTAGGGGAATGCAGTTGTACAACACAAGGGCAGTGGGTTATAGTAATTCTGGGCTGCAGAAGTGCCCTAATATTGTTTTTTTTCTAATTCTTTCTATTTGTAACTGAAGTTGCAATGCCCTAGTCCTGGAGTGTGCCAAAACCTATCAGAAAAGGAAGCTTGACTATTCTTTCACCTGTGGGCACCAGGTATCTTTCCTAGAAGCACTTTAGAATAAGTTCTCTAGAAGCAATTTAGAATAAATTGACCTTGGAAGTAAAGTAAGCTCCATTTCTCCTGCTTCTATCCCTTAGTCTCTCTAAGAAAAAGGTATAAAGGAATGTTGACAGATCTCTATGGCTTTCCTGGCAGTATTCAGGTGCAATATATCAAGACTGATCATTTGGCTGTCCCATTGTTGGGCACGTGACCAGTTGAAATGTATTGGTTTATACAGTGGGAGAGTTCATACGTGTGGAGCTCTGCAGAGGGGCTCCTCGAATCTGCTATCAAAACAAACCATGGGAGATGAGTGAGACTAATGCCTTTCCCAAAGATGTGACATGCCCATATCCTCCTGCTACCCATCTGTCCACAGCCTCAACACAAAACAACAAATGCCTGCCTTTTTGTCACTGCAACAGACAGTGGACACAGTGGCAGAGTGGACACAGGGCTATTGAGACATGGAGTGCCAGGCCATGTGTCAAAGACTAGTTGCATAATTTTGGCATGCAGGACTTGGCCTTTTAGGTTAAGTACTCCCATTGTAAAAGGTAATGGGGAACTGCAAGAAAAAGGTTTCTATGTGAAGCCTGAAAATGGAAGTTAAATGGGTGCAAAAGATCAAGTTCTACAACACAGGAGCTAGAACAACATGAAAGAAACAATTTCTTAATGTTGTTTCTGGAGTAAATAATTATTGCAAATTGCAACCCAGTATCTTGGTATGGAATTTTTGTCAAGTAAGGGATGGGTGATAGTTGTATAAATCCTAAAACTGGTAAATATCTTAAATTGGCAATTTGTAAGTTAATTGCTTATGAGAAGTGAAAAGGAAAATTTATCCTGCTAAGCTTTTCAAACCTCAGAAGTTTCCTTGATGAACTTTGAAATTATAAATTAGTCTGTAGGCTAGAAAAACAGAAGTGTCTAGGATGCTACCTCAGCTGTAAGCTCCCACTCTGAATGAGGCAGAGCTGCCATTTTTAGTGGGATGCTCCAGATAGCTTCCCTGAGCCGTGTGTGAATGTCTGCTTTCACTGTGTGCAATGATCTCCTTTACTTTGAGAAGATGCTTTGTACATAGCTGAAAAGGTGTGGTCCATTCCCACAAAAAGTTTTGGTTATGATGAATAGAAATTAACCTCACAAAAAGTAATAAAGGAAAGAAAAAAAACAACCCCACTAAAAACAGTTTCCTAAGTATTTTTCAAACTGCCTCTGTGGAGCAGTTTTAATTTCAACATTCCCCAAAACTATTTTTTATTTCTGCCACCCAAGAAGGAGCACAGGAGAAAGAAAATAGAAATGGCTCTGTGTGATGCATGTTAATGGCTAGAACGTCCTAGACTTGAATGTGGAATCTGAACAATCTGAGTACGGAGCAGCTAAACAAAAGGTAGGTTGTTATGTGCTCTGTATTGATGTAACTAATACTAGCCATAAGGAAAAGTGTTGGGAACCTGCAGGAGTTAGGGAAGGTGGTAACTTCCCACACAAATTGAACATGATGCAATAACCTGCAATTTACCTCTACGTATTTAGACTTTGACCTATTTAGTTTCCAGGGGTAGAGATTGTGTTTTCTTTTTGAATGCCCAAATATTTTGAGAAGAATGAAGCTTAACTGCAGAAAAATGTTTTTGGAAAGAGACATTGTGGCTGAAATTCCACTCCCTTTGCCTAGCAGAGTTTCTTTGCATCGTTAGCACTCAACTGGTGGGGAGGTGAGGTGTCCTGTGAGAGTCAGCATCTGTTCCAGCCATGACTGTACTTGTTTGGTGGCAGACTACTGTGGCTACCAGATTCTCCCTACAGAACTATTGGGTCCCCCAGACCTGTTGCTGCTGTTGAGACTCTCTGTGCACTTACCATGTGCTGGGACCTTTGCTGTAGCTGTATCATGCTAATCACTGAATTGGCCTTCACTGCCACTGAGGAGAGGGAAGTGGAAGTCCCTCAAGGTCGATGTAGCTATGCATGATGCTTGAAAAGTGTTAGTGTTACCAAGTCTTACGGTTTCTTAGCTCAAATCAACTAGGCAAAAAAAAAAAAAAATAGATCTAAAGCCCTGGTGTTTGTGAAGGAAAGTTGCAAAAACATGGCCTGAACTCACCCCGTATTAAAAGAGAAATAAACCACACACATGTATTAATTTATTTTTCAGTAACTCCTGTTACAGCGAATCCCATGATGTTTTGTGGCTTGACTCATGGTTTTCAAAAGCTTGAGGTTGGCAATATTGGAGTGATACACAGATTGTCAAATATGAAGCAAAACCAGATTTTTTTTCTTTTTTTTTTTTTTTTTAAATTCAAGGGTTATATAATACCAAAGCCAGATTCAGCTGTGGGCTCTCATCTGCTGTCATAGGAAGTGTGTTTGACAGTCCAAGTCTCTGTCTTTGGAAAGGAGTGGAATCTCAACAACTACATCCCATACTTAAGTAAATATTCTGTAAGTCATGAAACTAGTGAGTTCTGTCTCCTTATGTATCTTTGTCAATTACCTCTGAGAACATTATCTTCATTGTGTTTCAGGCTTCTCTCCTCTTCAGATCTCACTAAAACTGACTAATAATTTGAAAACACTTGTTGCTAGTTTCTTGAGGTATATTTTAACTATAGTTTGAATCTGTTTTACTTTCAGCATTTGCTGCTTTGGCACTGGGATTTTATAAGGAAAAATCAGTGGATGAATATATTGTGAAGTATTTAAAAATTACTCATTTTCCAGATCACCTATTATGAGTTCATTAAATCCATTGCTCCCTTTCTATAGCACAAATAAAAGTTTTCAGTGTACTACAATGATGAGAGAGCACATTAATTGTCTTAGAAAACATTATGGTTCACTTAGTGCTACTCATTTTGATTTTCTGCAGAAGGATGCTTTAACACTATGCTGTGATCACTGCTAAAGGATTCTCAATCTGGACACACAGAGGTGTACAACATTACTGCATTGCCACTGGGTATTGCAGTGTGTTGCCACTCATCATTTCAAAATTATTTACTCTGTGGGAGCACAGCACTGTTGTGAATCCCCATCTGTGCAGCCGGAGAAGGGCTGGTTATCTTGTGCTGCATGGAGGGAGCGTAATTGCCTCTTCATCTATTTGCAGGGATTAATCCCAAGCCTGTATCCATAACTGGTGAGATAATTAACTCTTTAATTATTGATTCATACTTTATGCCGTGCATACATGTAATAATTACCTTCATGTTTTCTTCTATTCCATTGTCTTCTAGCTTCTTTTAGCAGGCCGTTGTGCTTCCCAGCACTTCAGGAGAATGGACTCTGAATACTGAGATGTCTGTGTCCTCTGAACCCTGCAGATGTAAAAATCATTTCCTCTTTTGCCTCCACCAGTAAGAATGGAGCATTGCCTTGGTGAAAAGGGCTGGTTACGCAAAACTTCAGTACAGTTGCAAAGCAAAGCAAAAATAAAATAAATCAGTGTACCATTGGGAAAGTCCTTCCTTCAACCAAAATGTGACATTGAAAAAAATGTGTTCATGCTTTTGTTATTAAATATTTAGAAATATTTTTATTTTTGCTACTAAGAATAAAGTGTGCATTTTTTATTTTTAAAAAATCTAAGCTCCACTGCTAATTAGTGTTATCAAAAGACATAGACAGATTATTCTGATGTCTTTTTATCTCTGCATGATAAATGCCTTCAAATATCCTCCCTTCTCCCATTAACAGTTGGATGTCATTTGAGAACTGAGTAATAAGAGTAACTATTCTCAGCAGAAGTGTTGAAGTCCTCCCTCTGGAGGGTACTGTACAATAAAATATGTATGTCACATATCAACCATAGAGGCATAGAAGACTAGATTTTGTTTTTTTCCCGACAGTAATTGAAAAGCTAGGGATTTGCAGGCAGAGTTATCTTCAGGATGTCTTCTCAGGTTGAAAATGTTGTAGAGGTTGTTGGTCAGAAGTCAAGATCTCATGAACCTTTCCATACTGGAAAGGTTTTTATTGTATCAATAAGAGATTTACCTGGCATAATTTTTGCCCATTTCACAAAGCTCTAATTCTTGAATTTCTTGTTTTAGCATCTGTGATTAAACTTTCTTCCTTTCTCCCCTCATATACTATATTTTTTCCTGGAAGTGATAATGATATACTAAGTGTATGTAATTTTTGCAGTGTAAACATAAGGTAAGAAATCTACTTGTATTTACAACAAGTTGTGTCTGCTGTCTATTATTGTTTATATAGTCTGCATGTCAGTGGTTCACTTGACTGCAGATTTGCATGCACTCATAGGAGATGCGTTGCACATCATTATGCATTTAACCATAAGTCTCCATACTTTTAATGGAAGAAGATAATAATAGTTTCACATATTACCTTGACTTTACAGTAGGATTTTAGTGGATAATCAGATATCATCTGTAGGAATTAAGACTTTGCTCTTAATTTTGCTAGCATTTTTGATAGAATATTTTATAAGGAGTTAATATTTTATAAGGAGTACACTAATTTTCCTGTAAGGCTTGGCTTGACATTTTTATTTCACCATCCCTGTGGGCACTTATGTTAAGCAGCTGACTCCCCACTACTGAATTGGCACAAGATCTCTTGTCTGTTTCAAAACAAGAAGTATCATATCTTTCTATTTTTACTGTTGCAGGAGATTTTTAAAAATCTATCATGACAATAATCCTGGTAGTTTATAAAATTAGTGGAAAAACAATTTCCAACGGTCAATTTGCCTGTTGTCTGAGCAAAAATTTTCGTTATTGCTGAATGCACAGTCCTTGTACTTGTTAGATAATTTACAGTAAACACACGTCCTCTTAATTACATCATAGCAGCTTAAACAGATTTGTAGAGCCATTAAAAAATCAATACTTAGCTTTTAGGTGATGAATTAATTAACGGAGTGTGAATGCTGAAAGTTTGCTTTGTCCAGCATGCACCATGTCTTCATAGCCTCATCATCAATAGGGGGAAGTGCAAAATTGCATGAAGTTGATAGATGAAAATGCTTATGAAATGCGCTACTTTCTTTTTGGCCTAATGACCATTCCTGTAAACCTCTGTGACAGTCCAAAAAAGTGGCACAAAATGTTTTATGTACAAATCTATGTATAATCTGCAAACATTACACCAAATGTATTGCCACCTCCTTTAAGGCCCATGTTTTTAATTTTCTCTTTGCGCTAAACCCCAGTTGAATTCCAGGTGAGTTTTACATAAGGGCTTGGTTTGTAAGGGTAGCTTAATCAGCCTTGCAGCAAGAAAATGCAAACTCAAAGCGAGCTTAAATGTTATACCTATTATGAGTTCACATACGTAAGAGCGTACACAGTGCAGTGGTTTTGGTTCCAAACAAAACCAAACTATGTTAAACCATGACAACAGTGATAAAAAAAGTTTTCTTTTTTTTCCAATCTTCCTGTTTTAGAGCTAGATGTAGAAGCAGAACAATCAAATGTTGGGAAGCATAAATATCTTCTCATATTGTTTGTATGGCAATTCTGGATTGATTTCAAACAACTCTCTAAAAACTTCTCACAGGATCATTTATAAGTTTGCTATTGATTATTTGTTCTAAATTAGGATGAGCTAGACAATGCTGGGTCTAGTAATACCATTGGTTTATTTTTTCTAAAACCATTCAGCATTGGCTTGAGTGAATAGGCTACAAGACGATACTAAATAAAAGTTATACAGCTGTCATTTCACTGACAATCTTGTAATTCTGAGAAGTGTAGGTCTACATTTTCAGTCCTGCATATGAGGTAAGATCATTGCCTTTCAATATGCCTATTCCCAGCTTCTGTTACTGTCCTCTATTTATGCAGTGGAGTTCCTTTAGAAACATTTTCTTGGTAAATGTAACATTAATTTCATGTCCTTGATTTCTGGTGACACAGGAGAAGAAAGAGAAATGAAATTTTTGATTGTATGGGGAATGTTCAATTGATCCAAGTGATGTGGCTATACCTTGAGAAAAATCTGGAAATACAGAAACATTAGGTGTCTCTAAATTATGTCACTGAATTAGTTCAAAACTTAGTTTTGATTCTAAGAAAATTCCACACTATCCAAATACATAGAACTGCTGAGAATGAAGCAGCAACTGACAGTAGTATTTACTCCAGCATAGTGACTAGGTTGGTTTTATTTGAGGCTTATTATCTGGGATTTATGAACTGTCTAGTTATTTAGATGCATTGACCTTGATGCACAGCAAATCTGCCCTTCAAAATAGTTTCATTGTTTAATTATTAACTGCATTCTTCATTCTGTGTGTGCATCATTAACATGAATGTAGTTTATTTAAAATATTATTTAAAAGAGTGTTCTGTTCTACCACTTGTTTATATTTTGCCAATACATTTAGCATATTCATACCCATGTCAGAATTTCAGCTTGTAACTTAAAAGAATGCCAACAGATGTGTCTTTCATGATTGGCTTCTTATCACTTAAAGTTACTTGAGCAGAAGTGGATCACTGTGATATAAAAGGGGATTTTTCAATTAGCTTTCAGGTGTGAGAAAAATACATACCAGCTTTAAAGTGTCCAAGTTTTCATTTGTCTCTTGGAAGGCAGGCAATACTTTCCTCATTTGGAATTCATGCTTCTACTGTATGTCCAAATAAAATAGAAAATATCTGAACTGATTTTTTTTATGAGAAGTATTGGCAGAATGGGAGATGTGGCAGCTTTACTTAATTTTAAAGCTGTGATGGTGATTGGCATTACATTGCATGTGAAATCTCTTCTCCCTACTACTGGCTGTGGTGCATGTATCCTTCCTATTGTTTTATTCCTAGTTTTTATCTTCTGTTTTGTGTTGAGAGATATTCTTCAGAAATAGACAAGCCTGTTCTGATAGAATATGAACGGCCACATCCTGAGAATAGCATTCTCTGAGATTCAAACTTAGCATTAAATAAATACATTTGGATTTTTTATTTCATATTTTGGACCAAGCAGGAAGAAAGTACAGAAGCAAAATATACTTTGAGATATTTAGTTCTGCATATAAATGAGGAAAGCACAAAAAACACATTTTTATTTTTTCTTTCTGGATGTTCCATGCAAATTTTCACACCTACAAATTTAGTTAAGAATTTGTTAAAAACTAGGCTTTGGAATAAATATTCAATATGGGAGCAGTGTTTCATTTTCCAAAGGACTGTAACTTATTTTATCTCTTCTTGCTTCTCATTGATCAAAGAGAGTGGAATAAACTATCCTGCTTCTTCCATCAATTTCTTCTCTCTTTGCCTTCTCTTTACACCAATTTTGAATGTTTTGTCATATTTAAGGTCTTGTACAAATTGGCCATAGTCTTCATCTCCAGCATACTTTTTATGCAAGCATCATAAAAGAGAAGCCAACATGATTAAAGTTTCATATAGGTTTCCTTAATTTGGTGTCACCTGACAATTAATATTTTGCATAGAAAACCTTCTAATATTTTTAATTTGTGTTGATTGCCTGCCGTCTACATGTTAATCCTCTTTTCATTGTGTTGGTGTTAGTCACAGAATATGCAGAGTTGGAAGGGATGCATCTGGGTTCATCAACTCCTGGCCCTGCGCAGGACACTCTTGTCACATCATGTGCCTGAGAGCATTGTCCAAATGATTCTCCAACTCTGACAGGCTTGGTGCGGTGAACACTGGGTGGAAAACCTTTTCCTTATATCCAGCCTAAACCTCACCTGACTCAGTTTCGTGTCATTCCCTCAAGTCCAGTCACTGGTTACCACAGAGAAGAGATCAGTGCTTTGACCCTCTGGCTTGTCTCTTGAGGAAGTCACAGAGTGCATTGAGGTGTCCCCTCAGTCTCCTCCAGGCTGAACAGAACAAGTGCCCTCAGCCCCTCCACACATGGCTTCCCCTCAGGCCCTTCACTGTCCTTATGGCCCTCCTTTGGACACTCTCTAACAGTTTAATGCCTTTTTTATGTTATGGCACCAAAACTGCCCCCAGCACTGGAAGTGAGGCTGTCCCAGAGCAGAGCAGAGCAGGACAGTCCCCTCCCTTGCCTGGCTGGTGATGCTGTGCCTGATGCCCCCCAGAACAGGGTTGGCCCTCCTGGCTTCCAGGGCACTGCTGACTCAGATTCACCCTGCCATTGACCAGGACCCCTCATCCCTTCCCACAGTGCTGCTCTCCAGCCTCTCATTC
>VZSE01003223.1:1362019-1418775 GCA_013398275.1 Promerops cafer | reverse complement strand
GCAGAGCAGAGCAGGACAGTCCCCTCCCTTGCCTGGCTGGTGATGCTGTGCCTGATGCCCCCCAGAACAGGGTTGGCCCTCCTGGCTTCCAGGGCACTGCTGACTCAGATTCACCCTGCCATTGACCAGGACCCCTCATCCCTTCCCACAGTGCTGCTCTCCAGCCTCTCATTCCCCAGTCTATACACATAAGCTTTCCAGTTGCAAGTTTTTTTCACCAACTCTACTGTCCTGCCTTCTTTTGTTAGTGTCTTCTCTTTCCAGTGACCCATCATCCCTCCCACAGTACAGCTTTCCAGCAACTTCTCTGCTTTGGTATCTATCCTGTAGGCTCAAGCCTTTACAAACCCCATTTCAAACCCTCACTTTCATCCAGTGTTTTATAGGAGGAAGATAAGAGAATTTCTCAGCTTTCAGTTTTTCTCACTAATAGCTCTGAAGCAATATATGGTGTCTTTTACACCAAATCTCACATCACTCCTGAATACAAAAGTGTTCTCAGCAGAAATAATAGTAGCAGGGACCTGTCTAACCTCTGGTTTTGGAGAGTATCTTTCCACATTCTGTGAAGCATTTTTCTTCTTAATATTGTAGTAACATTTCTAGTATGTAGAAATTTTTTTTTCAGCTCCCTTGATTCTGCTGTGAATGAGGAAATAGTGAGAATCCCACTGCCAGGTAGGGAGTTCCAGGTGCATGAGACCATACTCTCCAAAGCAGCAAAGGGCTATGCACACACCACCTCATTAAAAGATCAGGTCCTTCAGTTGAGAGTCTATTGTTGTGGGTCCACATGTTTCCAAGACAGGATTTTTCTTTTTGATAACTAGTTCATCCTTTCTCAGAAATCTGCAACATACATGGGTTTTTTTAAGGTATCAGTATAATTGATGATAATAATAACCAAATTCCCATACTTCTGTGGTAAAATATTTAAGGTCATTTAATTAAGTTAAAAATAATAAAACAGTTAAACAGTGATAATTTTATGTCACTCCTGTGTTATTTTTAAGCAGTTATATTGGTTTATCATTGAAATATTAATCCCTTTTCCCGGCAGCTTTCAAGATAGATTGTTTTGATGGGAAAATTGGAGGATATTTTGTCACCCTTCTATTCTGAAGGAGGAAAAAAAAATAAGATGAAGCTGTATCCAGCTCTCCAAATATAGTTTGGAATTCACTGTTTGACATGTGAAAAAATAATTTGGTAATAGTTTTCAGAACTCTTATTGAGTATATATACATTCTTTCAATGTGAAGGAACCATTTCATGCTCAATATGGGAATTAATGAGAAACGTTATTGCATATTTCACATTCAGGACAGGAGCCTCCAGATTTTTGGTTGCTTGGGTTTTGATTTTTTTGTCTTTTTTTGTCTTTTCCTCCCTGGTCATGATGCAGAAGGAAGAATTTCAGTGTAAACTTCTTTTAAAAAGCCCTCTCATTTTCATTTTGTACCTCTTTTTCACTGCAAGAATATAGATTTCTATTTATTTTTCAACTTCAGACTTACTAGCAAATGCTTCCTCAAATCCACTGTAAAACTGGAGTCTTAAAAATACTGGTGAGGCTGGGATCGATGTCCCTTAATTCACTGAAGCCAACATCAACAAAGGCCAGGTT
Source organism: Promerops cafer (assembly GCA_013398275.1). Taxonomy (NCBI): domain Eukaryota; kingdom Metazoa; phylum Chordata; class Aves; order Passeriformes; family Nectariniidae; genus Promerops; species Promerops cafer. Next base: position 1,417,148 of record VZSE01003223.1, on the reverse strand, counting down.
CTCAGCAGATTGACTATGTGCTTTAATGGAATTTTTTTTTTCCACCGAATGTCTGGCAAACTTATCCGTTGAAGAGAAACACATCTCGTGATTGAAACTGTAGACTCACAGCAGGCTGAGCAGGACTTGAGAATAATTTGAGATTCTGAGCACATTTATTTTTATGCTCTGTGTGATTAAGTTGCTCCTAAATAAAGCACATGGCAGTTAATCTGACAGAAAGGAAACAATTTACAGTACCTTTTTCTAATAGCCACACATGTACACAGCTACCCACTACAGATTTTCCCCTAGGAAGGCCAGGTCACAGGGAAGAACCTTGACTCTGACATCCACTGCTTGAACTTTTCCTGACATGGCACTACAGACTTCAGCAGAGAGCCATTTCCCATCAAGGAGGTTTGCTCTTCTGCTGCCACCTCTTTGCTGTTTCAGCTGCAGAGGAGTCAGGGCAGGCAGCTGATGCTGACATGTGTTGGGAGAGGTGAGTGACACTGTGGCTTTTACATTAATAAAGAGTTGCTAGAAGTTTCTGTAAATTCAAGCAAGAGGTGAGGTAAAAGAAGGCTGGAGAATTTCTTGTTTGAAGAAAATAAATGAAGAAAGAGGAGTAGAATGTTACTTCTTTTTTTTGTTGTTTTTTTTTTTCTTCCAGCAGCACACCTCCAATTTATCCATGAAAGCTTGAGCTATTTTATTGTCTTGAGAAAGGCCTCTTCTCTCTTTGATGATTTTTTCTTTTGGCATGTGACCATGTGCACTTGGTTTAGAAAAAAAATTTGTTTAGAAAATGAAAATTGTGATTGTTCTAGCTGCACTTTGTTTAGAAATAGGAGAACTCCCCTCCTTTCCAGAGAGCCATGGAGGTGTCATATCACAGTGTTTTATGTGGGCCTGATTTTGGTGGTCAGGAGAGAACCCTTTGGCTTACCTGACTCTCCCACTGACCGAGGGATTAGTATTGAGGAATATCCAAGAGAAGTTTTTTGCTATTACTGACTCTCTCGGCTCTCTATAGGGTTGTCTAGGCTCTAGGGTGAGTATGACAGGCATACAAATAATAATTCAGTCACTATATCTGGATCACTAGGATGACAGCAGCCTGGAATGGGAAAAACAAGACTGGTCAAGGATGCCTCTTTCTAGTATTTAATAACTGTTTCTAATAACTATTTTTAACAATTTCTGGAATTTAATGTCATAACTCATGGAAAGAAAAAGGATACTCCAGTTCTACTTCTGCTTGCTGTATATAATGGCAGGACTGCTTTTTATTGTATTAAAACCTGTTTCCTTGTGATGAATAATTTTTAAGCAAGTGAATACACAGAAAGTGTCTTATCTCCCCTGGTAAGTGTTTGTAACTTTAATTGTGCAAGATGGTCTCGATGTTACCTCTTTATACTTTATTACATCTCTTTCTTTCATACCACACCTTCATGTTTCTGTTTCTTCTGTAGTTCTGAAATAAACAATGTCTTTGATACTGCTGGGTTCTACTGTTTCACAGCTTTGGTCAATACCAATTTCATGTCCCTGTGCTAGTTAGCTTGTAGCTCTTCTCACATCTTTTCCTGCTTCAGTGGCTGTTGCTTTGTGATCCCCTCTATACTCTGCTTTGATCTAACTTAGCTGCTGTCAGATATGTGCATAACAGTTTTAAGAACAATGGCAAGCTCAGTTTTCTACTTGCCTTTCATCACAGGTGGCCCATCTGCTGGTCTCTGTGCCTTGATTAAGAGCAGTTAAAAAAAATACCCCTAAAACTCTTGACTATTGCTAAACTACTGAACCTCATTATCTATTTCATGCTGCAATTTCCTCTGGCACACAGAATGTTCTAGTCATTATATGGCATAATAGTAAAGTAACACATATATTTTTCAGGTGGGCCATAAAAACATGCTTCCTGGGAAAACATTCAGTATTTTTATTTGAAATGAAAACTGAAAACTTCTGTCATTTTTTTGTTGTTGGGTTTGTGTGTTGTTTTTTCTTTTTCTTTCTTTTCCTTAGCATCTCCTTCTTCTTCCTCTGCTGCTCCTGTCTTTTGAATTTGTTGATTCTTTTGCATGCCACCTGAGCCAGAGTGAGCATTGCTGGGCTGGAGCTCCAGATGATACAGACAAACCTGTGTCAGGACACAGAGCAGCAAAGTCTCATTTTGTAGGCTTTAATAGTTTGTAATTACCAAGAAGGGTGTAGTACCAGAAAAAACAACAAAAATTGGTCTGTTCATCCTGCTAATTCCCCAGCTCTCTGTGCTTTCTTTCTACACAGGACATCTGTAAAACTAGATCTGAACTGTGCAGTCATTCCCACCCCGATCTATACCTGCCCATCTACCCTGCCTCTCTCCTTTGAGATTATCTTGCATTTTAAATCAATGCCAATTGATTAAATGGGGCTGTGATGCTCAAGATAAACAAGCAGTTAAAGGTAGACTGTCTATGTTTGAGCTTTCTGTATGGATTTCACTGTCACAATCACTTGAAACAAGGACCATGGGATTCTTACTTGAAAAATAACACTCAGGAAGCTGACTTGAAAAGAACTGTGGTCAGAAATGGATGATCTGCTGAATTAAAAATCCAGCAGCTTCATGAATGAAAATTGCACCAGGCAATGAGTGGAATGTAGAGAGTTCTGACTACCAACTGGCCATCTGTGATAGAAAGCAAAGGACCAAATCATATGTTTATAACCCTTTTCAGTAGTTTTATGTCACAGCATGGATTTCCATGCCTTGCTGTTGTGTAACAGCTTATGTGTACATCTTTTCCTTTACTGGTATCCTTTACATGATATAACTCACAGGCCAGGAAACTTTAAAATTTTAAATTGAAACTTCTTATACAGTCTTAAGCTTGATGTGATGTGGGTTGTCATGATAGCAGTATCTCAAAATCTACTTAAATGAAAATTTTACCTTATGTATTTATACAGCACTTTCTTCAAATTTTGTGGCGGTGATTGGTGACATTCCCAGAATTTGGAGCCGTCTTGATTTCCATCTCAGGAAAAAAATGACAAGTCTGAAACCCTATTATTTCTATTTATCTCTTATAACCAGCTAGAGTCAGCTACTGTTGCACTGACTTTAATAGCACATTTATTCCATAAAATAAAAGTTTTATTTTGTAATATTTTTTCATCATGGGTCACCAGTTCTTCAGTTTATGTTGTCTGTGATTTGGTAAAAATAAAACTTCAGTTTGTAAGGGTAGCGTTTATGTATTTTTACATATTTGCCCAGCAAAGCTATGGGGAAGTGGTATAAAATCTCTTTTTGTTGTCTTCCGTGTGAATAGGGGCCCATGTCTTTTCCCCCTCTTTTATACTGCATCCTGACCTTCTACAGATACTGTTGATGAGGTGTCTTTCATCTCTGCTGCACCTTGGAGTTTATATTTAGCATCTCTGCACATAAACATATCCTGTTCCTTGCCATCCTTGAACACCCACCACACACTTCCTCTGCCTTTGTCACTGTCATGTTCCTTCAAACAACTGCTATCTATTTTAGACTTTCTCTCTTTTTTTTTTTTGGTACACCCTGACAATTCTGCTGCTTGCTCTTTTTCTCATGAAAATGTTCCCACAGAGTTGATTTTCTTTTTTTTTTTTTTCTTTTTTCCAATTCTGATACTGAATTGGATAATTCAATTCTGAAGCAAGTCCTGCTTGTTATTTTTGCTCTTCTTCCTCTTCTCCATTGACATGGTGCTTTAATTTGGTACTGCCTTGGTGGTGCCCCAGTTTTCCAGAGGGACACTACAGTTATGGACATAGAGTGGCATGGTAAAGTGTAGGAAGGAAAAACTGCACTTTCATAAGTTTTCTCTGGGAGTGAGGGAGTTTCTAGAAAGTAGAATTTTTTCTCTTTAAATTTGTGCTTTTTAAAAAATGTGTTGCCTTAACGAGATGCTAAGTCCTTGCAACCCCAGCATCACTAGAAGATCTCTGAGTGGCAGAAGCACTTCACCTTTTTTCTCAGAAGCTATCTCATGTTTCAGTGCTCTCCTGAGTTTCCCAAATGTCATGTTATTTGGCTTTTTTCACACCCCTGGCCAACTCATCAGCATGGTCATTATCCAACTTCTAGAGCTGATCTACTTAACACCTCATTAAAAAAAAAATATGTTCAGCTCATCGCCTCTCACTGCTCTTGACTTGTCAACAAGTTCTGCTTTTTCCCCTTTTATATGCAATCCTTTTGGTTCTCAGTATTTGTCAATCATTTTTCACCCTGTGGTGCAGATTTCTCATGCTGCTCTTATTAACCATCTCACGGATGTTATGTACCGCAGTGTTTTTAGCTTACAGTATATAGCTATATATGGAAATTTTGTTCTTGTTTATCCTTGAGCTTGAATGCTAAAGCCAAGGCAAAATAACATATTCAGATATATCTTCTCCCATTGTTTGGTTGGGGTTTTTTTTGCTTTGTTTTGTTTCTGAATATATTATAATAAACATACTGCAATCATTTTGTAATAGTTCTCAGAAACTTTTTGGTTGCACTTTCTCTGTAGAAGTTATTTTCTTGCTTGCCTAGATGATTCAATATTTCTTTAGGGAATATGTAATCATATCTAAATGAAAAATTGTAAAATTAAGCTTTCAAATAAAGAGACAGAATATTATTTGCTGTTTTTTTTTTTTTTTAAGTTGGTTTACTTTTATGCTGTGAAGCAGTTAAAATAAAAAAATAGGAGACAATTTTCCTAATTTTTTTCTTCAACAAAAAATGATGTAGATTCATTATGGAACATGCCATCCTTGTAATTTATTTTAAATATGCAAGTAGCATTTTTAGCTGTATTTGTGTCCTTTACTGCATTTCACTACACCTTTATTACACTCTGCAATGAGATGTGTGACCAGAATGGTTCTTGAAACCAATGATAAGTTAGTCTGATGATAGGAGTAGGTGCTTAATGATGTTTTGGACCATAGGGGAACAGCGGGCAAGTCAATAAAAAGCGATTTTAAAAATATTTAGCAGTTCACGATTTCTTATGTAGCACAATTGTTTGGCTTTTTTTCCCTATGCATGAAACATGTGGTTGTAGTTTGGGGGAACATCAGTGCCAGCTATTAAATGCTGACTATGTGAAGTTGACGATTGTGAGTTTGAGTAGCCAGAAAATAAGTGGTGATGTTTGTGGCTGTCACCTGAACATAAGACCAATAAGGTTTCTGAGAAATTGGACTTTCTTGGTAACTGACAAGGTTCAATTATTTTTGATAAAAATTTGTCTTACTGCTAGCAGCTGGAAACTTATTTTTCATCCCCTAAATATAGATAGATTTTGAAGACTGCAAGGGCATTGAGAACAAAGCTGAGCATCCCAGGACTAGATAAGAAAAATTACAAAAACCCCAAAATATTCCAAAGCATTTTCAAAGAGATCCGAGCTTCTGTGATCTTGGTGTTCTGGTGGCTTTGGTTCCTCCAATATAGTGAGGTACTTTTATGCAGGAATCCTTTTTTTCAAGGAGGTGCCTCAAACATTTCTGCATTTAGCACACTGAAATGCTAAAGCCATGAAATCCTAGACAAAGACTACAGCGCTGGATCAAACTATTTAATTATTAGGAAAGTTTTCCTGTGGAATCCGTTTAGCTGAGCCCAGTTATAACTAAAGTGCAGTGGTTCTCATACTGATGTATCTGTGAACCTAAATTTTTAGTTCAGGCTTGTATTATCCCCTTTAGCCTAAGCAAGACAGAGCTGCTTTTGACTATACAGAGGAATGAGAAATGACGGGGAAGAAATATTATTATACACTCTATGCCCCTGCTACAGCCTTCTCATTTTCTGTTTGAATATTGGCTAAAACAGGAAATCTGGTCTTCATTTTTAACAGTTGGAAAAAAAAGGACACCAGAGGCAATCTCAACCTGAGTAATATTTTCTTTCATTATTTTCTATCTCACAGACTGTTGTCTATACTGGTGCTGAGCAGGAAAACGTGCTTGGAGGACAGTGCTTGATGGGAAAAAGCACACTAATCTCATCCTAGTCAAATGAACATTCTTGGAACCCCCTATGAAAACTCCACAGCAGAATATGATAATTTGGTTATAACAGGAGTCTGCCTTTAAATAATTCCTGTCATAGTTAAAAAGTGAAAAATAATGAAAAAGGGCAGTGGAAATGATGGAGAACAATATTCTGACTACATCTATCACCTCAACTATACTTGTGTATTTAGGAATGCAATCAATGTCATAACAGCAACGGTCTTTATAGAAGCTGTGCATAATGAATCATTTAGGTTGACAATTTATTGAAGGCAAATGTTTGTTTCACTTCCTTATTTTTTTTCCTAATGCTCTAAATACTGCTGATGACTCCAGTTTTATGTTTAAGGGACTGCTAGCTGCACGAGAATAAAGAGTTCATTACTATAACTATGCTGGGGCTGTGAAAAAGAAGAGAAAAAAAATATTAGTCCAGCAAATGTCTTAGGGGCTGAATTATTTTCTTCCTTCCCTGCCTTGCTCAAGAGTGGGAGCTACAAAGTGCTATATTGCTACATTTGCTATCACCTCACTGCAGGAGCTCCCATTATTCATAGGAGAGCAGCTGAGGTCAATTCCATCTGCTTTGTGGAAGGAACCCTACTATTCATCCCTTACAGTCTTCTAGACTGTGAGCTGTAGCAAATGGATTAGGAAAACCATCTATTCCATCTCCATGAGGTATAGTTTGGACTTTGAGTTGACCTTGTGTTTCTTAGTGCAATCTCATGTATACCATGATCTTACCAAGTAAGATTTTTGAGCAGACTTAAAAGTATAAGGTGAAACAGCTTTTTTCTTTTTTCTTTTCTTTTTATTTTTTTTTAATTGGATTAAATTTAATCAAAATAGGAGGACAAAATATCAGCTGGATTCTGGAAAACTTCAAATACATTTTTAGATGACAAAAGCCTGAGGGCTTTCACTGAAATTGCGACAGAGTTTATTCTTAGCAATTTGAGGGAAACTGGCCATACTTCAAAGATGGCATAAAAATGAAATGACTTCTACACCAAACTGACATCTTAGTCTTGGAACACACCTAGTGTGTTGCATGCAATGTTGTTTTCTAGTCTCTGTCTTTTCAGCCTCGATACTCTGACCAATAAATGCACATCTAGTCAGCCTTGGTGACAAAGGACAACTTTGGTTTCAACAAATCTTTCCTTCAGATGTTTGATGTTGAATAGAGAGCATGAAACATTAGCTACATTTGTGCATCTTCCGTTCAGTAGTGGGTACTTGTGAGCTCTGCCCTACCTTAGCATCAACTTAATAACGGATTTTCAGGGCAGATGCACAGAATGCTTTGCAAACCAAAGAAAATGTCCCTGAACTGCAATTAATTTGATTAGTTATGAAAAAGTTATGAAATATCTTTAGCCCCTAAATTGAAAATCTGTAATGATTTCATGCTGTATAGAATTGAGTGGTCTCCGTGTTCTTTTTTGATGGGATGATCTGGAATCCTTCATGAATGCAGTGAAACTATAGACAAAAAGTGTTAGATTTTCTTTTCTGTTTTATTCAAGACTGCAAAACATTCAGTCAACGAAGTGAAATGGCTGATGGAGAACATGAAAACATATTTTAACAGTAACAGCTCAGAAGAGAATTTCTTAGTACTTAGTAAAGCTTTCTGAACTGTTAATTTTCCTGGAGCTGTTTAAGTTCCACAGGGGCACTGTTTCTTCCCTTTGGTCACATCTACTTGGCTTTTCATCAGTAATGCACTATCCTATATCCATTACACCTACCTACTTTAAGCTCTGCTCTTGCATTGCATTAAAACCCATATGAAATATTCATTAGAAGGACGTGGAAAACTGACACACAGTCCCTTCTTAAAGCAAATGGAATTTTACTACCTCAGCTGGAATTATATGGTCATATTAATCCTTCAGGTATGTCTCTGCATCTCACAGAATGTAAAGGTATAGGAGAATTACCCTTTATTTTTAAAATGTTATAAATAATTCTCCTTTGAAAAAATTAATTGTTAAGTTTATTCTTAACATGCAGTTTTAGTAGGGAAAAAAAAAGAAAAAGTCTCAGGCTGAAAATCCAGACCTTTTGGAGAGTGAATTTACAAAATATGGATTAGCACTCTGACACTGTAAATATTTTAGAAAGGTGGAAGAGGGAACTCTCAGAAATTGATACCCCAGGTATGGCTGATCCTGTGTGATTTTATTCATGTGAGAAGAGGAAATGTATTACCTTTCAAATGTACGTCCTGTTTCCACTCTCTGCCCTGCTGGTTGAAATGAGTCCTTTTAAAAGTAAATATTGTTTGCTCTTGAGTTAAGCCCCCTCCACATAAGTCCTTCACTGTGTAGGCAGTTTAATTTGCCTTCTAGTGGCTACATCACGTTTCACTGAGCACAAGGTTAAGATCTTTCATTTATTGTAGATCTGGACCACCATATTTTTTAGTATTGTACAGCAGCTGTGCAGGCTGACCAGCATGAATATGGGAGCACTGTGCCGTGTTCTCAAGTGTGTCTATTTTATTCCTGTGTCATGTCTAATCAGCACCAGTGTCCCTGCAGTGAGTCCTCAAGGAGTTCAGGCTCTGGATTTAATTTGGCTGGAAGTGACTTGGTGTTGACTGGTTCTATGGCATATTTTCTATTGTCCTTGATATATAGAACAATTCAGATCAAATACTTCTCCAGACCAGGTGTGTGGTGTTGTATTAAGTGGTAGAGTAGGTGGAATTTCCCTTAGCAGCAATTGCTGTATACCTTTGTTTTCAGAATTTTGTGACTAAGGTCTAAGACTTTCCAGTGCAATGCTGGATGTGTTTCAAGTCCATCAGTAGCTGACTTGGTGTGTGTATGGCAAATTTGCTTTCGGCAGCACAGTGAAAAGCCACGTTTGTAATTTTCTCATAAAACCATGGACAAGTCCACGTAGCATATTTCTTCTTGTCAGTTATTTACAGTATGTAATTTAAATTATACCTTTTGCATTTGAGAAAGACATGTAGTAAGTGCTGCTTTACTTCTCATTATTGTACTCTGATTTTGATTGGTAATAAACTATATTAATTTCCCCAAACTGAGTATGTTTTGCCCATGATGGTAACTGGTATGTGATGTCTCCCCATTCTTAACTCATGAGCCTTTCATTATATTCTCTCTCTCCTGTCTCTCCAGTTGAGGAGGGGAGTGGCAGAGCAGTTTTTGTGGGCACCTGGCATCCAGCCAGGGTCAAACCACTACAGTGGGAATCTACAAAATAGCTGGTGTGAAATAAATGCTGCAAAGTAGTATTAGGATTTTCTTTTCCCAGGGGTGAGAGTGTGGGTTGTAGTAACCCTCTGTGACAATATTCTTCTTCCAGAAAGAGTACAGGCACACAGGCACTTGTTCTAGAAGAAGGCATTAGCAACTAGCTACCCTAAGAGGAGGCATGAGTCAGGTTGTTGCTTGCTTCTGACAGCTGAAAAAGACTTCATTTATCTTTCTTAAAGTCTTCCTTACTATGCATGGTCACATATCAACTACTTGCTTTGTTACAGAACCTGGAAATCTATGTCACCTGTTGATGCCAATCTTGATTCAGAAAACAGGAAATACGAGGGTAGTGCAAATGTTTTCTCTAATGACTCTCAACCACTCTGCTATATATTGTCACATTAATGAATAGCTTTTGTACTATGCAAATAATAATACACACACAGACCTGCACAAATTGTGTAGCATTCACTTGCACCTGGCAATGAGTTGCAAATGTCCTGCCCAAGTGGTGATGTTGCAGGACGGTTTTGGATGTTAAAATAAAATTCTGTTATTTTCTATTGGCTTATAGATAATTCCATAATTCATGTTACTCTTTTTGCTTTATGACCTGGTCCCTATTAATATGTAATTAAATACGGTAAAATAACTCACTTGTCTCATAAAAATAGACAGTTTTTGTCTCCCTCTGTGTTATAGCTTCTTGGGCTTACCACTGAAAATTGTGCTGGATGTTTGGTGTTCAACGCTTAATTGAAATTTATAAAACATACTAGCTTCAGCATTCAGTGTTCTCATGTTTGCCACCTGCTCTTCTGCCTCTGAGTCTTAACTCAGAGCCAACACCTGCTCCTTTTTTCCTTCTTAGATATACATCAGCCATGGTAGTAGGTCCCAGGTGCAAATTTGTTTCAACTATTGGAATCTTACCTGAGTGGGGTTATCAGATTCAGCTTTAAAAGGGTCAGTGGCACATAAACCCTCTGCTAACAGAATCTCTGAGTAAAGCTAGAAGAGAATCCAAGATTTCATGCCTTACTGACTGAGGAGTGCTTTGCTCAGTCTTTAATTTTGAACGGGATAATAACAGTAGTAGTTATGCTTGTGCCTTGCAACGCTTGTTCCTTACTGACAAGAGCATTGCAGTTTTAATGATTCGCTTGTTTCAGAACATTTTTTTCTCCCAATACCAGCTGGATAAAGCAATTTAGGAAGCAAAGTGCCAGACTAGGGATGCTCCCATTGGTTAGAGGAGAAGTTTGACTACTTCAGATCCTTCTGAAGGCTCTAGAAATAGCTTGTGTGACATCTCAGTTTACTTCCACGTGACACAGAGAGCATGACACACTTCCTGCGGGAACATGAAATCATCTGAAACTGAGATCTAGAGTAGCATAATTGCAAGATATTTTTATCAGAGCTTTTCTTGGGCTCCTGAGCAGCAAGACCTTGTTAATTTTCTTTTTAAAAAGGAAATTCCATTTTTCTGGTTAAAATAATAAATTCAGCTTCGATACTGTCTTATCTACACTACTGTTTTTAATGCTTAGGCAAGTGATTTTCTTGGGGTACAGGACCTAAAAAATCCTCAAATGCTCTTCTGTTTAATATAATGAACATTTCTTCATAGGACATAGTCATATGTTCATGCTGAAGGTTAAGGGATGATAAATTATTAGGTGGCCTGTAGAGATGAATACCCTACTGAGTTCAATCCTATAGCTAGCATTCTTCTATCCCTCAAAAAAACAAAACAACCAAACCAAACCAAACCAAACCAAGAAAAACCCCAAAACAAAATACAAAACAAACAAAAAGCAAAACAAAAAACCTACCAAAAACCCCAAAACCAAAAACTAAAAAACTCAGACCTCTGGAGAGAAAGTCTGATTAATACAGCAGATGCCACACATATTTTGATTATATTTCTTTCTGAGCCTGGTGAGAGCCTGTCCAAGAAGGTAGAATCCTAGATGTTTGGGAAATCCAATACCTGGAAGAAGCAGCAATCTATTGTTGTAGAGGGTGAACCTGTCCTGCTGTAAGTTCTTATTTAAGCTAACTCCTTGTACCCTGGTTTTGATGGGTTAGAGCTCTGAGTGCCGAAAGGCACGGAATGATAACAGAAATAATTCTTATTATTACTACTATCCTGAGCCTGGCATTCTAATTTCAAATAGCTAGAAATTCTTGTTCAAAACAGCACACATAGCAAAGTAAACAACTGATCCCAGCAAAGGCAGGCTTTCTTTTAATTACAGAATCTCCTAATTTCAAAGGTACAGCACTGGATATTGTAGGTTATGCTGAAGGACAGCAAATAATTTGTGAGCCAATGTATACTGCTTGCGCTATCTGTAGGGTGTCTGAAAGCATTAAAAATTCATGATCTTTTAACAAGGAGCTGCAGCAGTAACAACATCAAGCTCCAGCAATAGTTTTCAGGTTAGTGCTTTGAAATATTTATTTTGTCTGATTTAAAAATGTTTAGTCTGGAACATTTTAAATTATACTTTCCCACTGTATATATTTGGCTTGTGGAGCCTGTCTCTCGGACTCTGGACAAGTATGGACTGCAAGTTACTCTATTTTATTGTTTAGAAAACCAGTCTGTGGTAGAAGCCTAATGTAAAAAACAGTGTCCTTTTGAGAATGCCAGGGTCAAAGTGCAAGGCCAAAAAAAAGGGAAAATGAGATAATAGGAATCTTGTGAGAATTCTTTGGTGGGAATAGAGACCTCTGAAATCCAAGCACAGTGGAAATTTATAAAACAGTGTCTGAATGCATGTACTAACAGAACAAAATATTCTGTGAAGAGTCATGATTGAGTTCTAAAATTAATGAAATGCAATAAGAAAATAGCAATCTCCTAATTACCTGACTTGTCCTTTGTTATGATCAATGGGAGCATAAAAGTCAGTTTTTTATTATTTTATTGAGGATTTGCTGCTTCAAAAAATTTGTCCCAATTTGCAAGGAAACTGAGGCAACAGAATTGTCCAGAACCAAATTAAAAAGAACATTGAAATGTCACAGTAAGATACATGTAAATTGAGCAATTAGAGCTGCCTAATCTGGTTAGGACTGGATATTTAAATGAGGTATAAATATGTGCAGTGATATATACACCTGACAACTCGCTAGTACATTGTATGTGAGTGGAATTAAGTATTTCAATAAATGGGGATGGGTTCTTAATTCAACCACAATCAAGTCAGTAGGAATGGGAAAAACTTCCTGAGTAGGCATCATCAACTGGAGAACAAGTGAGACAAGTTTTTCTGTGGCCCATTTTTCTCTTTTTGCTGTGCTTATCTGCTTCCTTTTCTCAGTTTTTTTTTGCCTTGACTTTTTTCCTATTAAGGGCCAACTCTGTTTTCACTCATAAAAGAAAGGTACAGCTGTTGGAGTGAGAGCAGAGACTGGTTCTTGTTCTCAGGAGATATGTTTATGTCCCTAGAGGTATTTTCACTTGTGACAATAACAAGTGATGTGGCTAGTCTTCCACATAGAGGGGTGGTTTTAGCCAAAGAAACATTAAAAATCTTTTAGTAAAAGACTTAAAAATATTTTTGTCTTTATTTTTTCCTGAAGAACCTAATACAAACTCTCCTGGGTACCTCGCAATAAAACTTACTGTAGTGACAGACCTGCTCTTATCCAAAACTATGTCCAGCTACAACCAGTTCTCATGAATATTTGTTTTTAAAAATTAAGATGACTTTCACCAGTATTTTTGGTACTCTTGAGATATGATGACATTTAATCATTAAAAAAGCTTTAGACACAGCATGGGAAAGTGCTCTATTTTCTATCACCATTTCCCTTCAATTATCATATAAGTGAAACCAGATAGACTACAAAATAAAATCCAGTCAACTGAAATATTTGCAGCCTTCATATACACATATTCTCCCGCATTCTGGTAAAAGTCTCAGTCTCTTTGTATTCTTTCCCAAATTTAACATGACCTTTAGAGCTAACCACATCTCTGTAAGCTTTTCTTTTATTTATTTATTTATTTTTTTTTTTTTTGCAAGCAAATAGATAAATAATTGCATTATTGAAAACAACTTAAAATGTTCAATAGACAGTAGCTACTGCAAAAAAGAAGCAAATGAGTGGATACTGTGCTGGAACTGGAAGAAGAGTCCAAGTCAAAAGCATTTTGGTTTTAACAGCATATTTATGGTTTGGTGATCAGCTTCTGACAATCTGTTTAATGAGGACATAGAGAAAAACTTTGGGCTGTACCCCTACATCAGTGCTATTGCAGCCCCCCAGTGAAGTGAACCTTCCATATCCTCTGTTGTGTCCATGCAGTCTGTCCCAGGTGACAGCAGCAGTGCTTGTCCAGAAGACCTGGATGTCCCTCCGATTTATAGCTGCGAGAAAAGAAGAAATAAAGTGGATCCATGGGAATGGTTCAGGATCCCTCCCTAAAGAAAACAAGGCCCTGACTAAATAAACCATTCAGGGATGTGTATTTACACAATCCATTAACCATGGAAGTAAATAGAGCTTATTCATGAGTTTAAAGGTGGGTTATTCTTTCTGAAGATTAATGTCCCAAATCAGGGTCTCCTGAATCATAGTTGGGGTACTTGCTAGCTGTAGTCACAAAAAAATCATCAGTGCAGCTTGATCAAGACTCACCAAGTTGTTTAAGTGTACAAACAAATTTTTAGTTATAAGCAAGTTAGGGTATTGTAACAAATGTGGCTATAAGCTGTATTGTGAAGAATAAAAGTTTCTGATACATGTGTTCTATTCTTCCGTGTCTGAAATACCTTAGGAAGTCTTAAAATAGATTGGGAAACCTGGGCCCCCATTTTATGACCTACAAAGTATATGTAAGAGAATTTTGGGGTTTTTTATTGCTCAGCAATGCCATTATGTATCTATATATTATATTACTGAAAGAGCAAGCTGAAAGGAAGTATATTTGTGACAAGAGGACTGTATTTCTTTTATAATAGGTATATGTTTGACTTCTCTCATCAAGTATTGTTCAGCCTTTTTGATGTATATACAGTACAAAACATTTTTAGTTGCACCAGATTTGGGATAGTTTTTTAATGGAAGCACAGCAGACAGAATGGGTATATCTGTGGGGATAAATTTAGTATGACAACAGGACTCTTTGTAGCCATAAAAACAAGTATAAGTCTTACCCATAAAGTACATGAGCAGTGTAAGGACCTATGCAATGGGGCTTTGAGCAACCTGGTCTAGTGGAAGGTGTCCCTGCCACAGGTGGGGGGGATTGGAACTAGGTGATCTTTAAGGTCTTTTCCAACCCAAACCATTCTGTGATTCCACAATTCTGAGTCTGTGGAGAGGAAAACTGAGTTTTGGGAAGACATCTGGAAGGCACCAAGATGGTCAAGAGTCATAAATGGATTTGGGTACATTCGGTGTACAGCAGCAGAAACAGAACTGTCAGACAGCCTTTAGTCCCCAGCATTTTGGTGAGTCACACTGGAGAGAAGGTAATTGGTGGTAGCTGTGCTTTATTTAGTGACTTTAGTTACTGTGTGGAAACTGCCACTTGTTTCTATTAAAAACATATTGTTTAAGTCGGATTAAGAATTTAAAAGAGAGCTGCCTGGGCACCCAGCCGAACAGAAGATATCCATCTATAGTTTAGCAATGATGAGCCAACACTGGGAATTACTAGGCCAAGTTCCTCTACAATGTAAGCTAATATAAGCAAGCCTGAGGCCCCAGTGTATCAAATGAGGCTGTGATTCCCCAAATTGTAACATACACAAAAAGAGCTCCTTGCTGTCTGCTTGTAGAGGTTCAGTATTAGCACAAGAAATTAGGGAATTCTGTCTGGATGGACATTGCCTGCTGAAAATAAGGGTCACACTTAAGGAAGGAAAGCTGCCAAAGAGGCTGTTTTTTTTTGTTGCTTAGAAAACGAGAACTTGCTAAAAACACGAAGCTTTGCAGTGTGGGAAAAGGCAAGGAAGTATCCCCTTCTCCCCTCTGAGCTCGTCAGGGAAGGGACTTGATTTTGAAGATGTGTTATTTCTTTTTAAAATGGTGAAACAGCTGGATGTCACTAGATGAAGCTGTGCAATACAAAAAATACCTACAGCAAAAAAAGTTTTAACATAGAAAAATGTCGATATCTGTTTTTCCCCATTGTTATCACAGTTGATTCCCAGGCTTAAATATTTAAATAGCTGCTAGTTATTCGCTAACTTTTTTTATAGGCATTTGCTTTACATGTTGCCTCATCCAAAATTAGCTTTAGTTTCTTGCCCACTGATTTCCTAGTATCCTGGGAAATCATAACACACTCAAAAAATATGGTGTTTTCTTTCTGAGCTGTAAGCTGACGATATTATCCTGAATTAATTAATTCTCTGAAAGCTTGAGAGCTGTGCAGTGGCTTGCCTAAAATTATATAAGTGGTCCCAGACGTTGTCTGGCAACTGTCTGATGTCCATACCAATCAGAAGATGATTTATGTCTATAAAGTTCTGGATTGCTCTCCGTTTAAAGGAACTTCAAAAACCTCTGTGTTCTCTGGGGACAGAGTTGCATCCTTGTGACTTGATACATGGGCTGAGGAAAAATTGATACAGCATGGAAATATATTGTCAAAGACCTATCCATTATTTACTGTTGATCGATGCTGAAAGTTGAAGTTTAAAAGTTGAGGTCAACAGTCCTTTGTCTCAGATATTTAATGGAAAACAATCAGAAGAGTTGGAGCTGGGAGGACAAGAGGTCCATTTGATGAAGCACCAATTGATCACTCCGTGGCTTCTCCCTTTGGGAGTGGTTGTGTGACAGAAGTTTGATTCATCATCTGTCCTGTGCAGATGGGGAGTAGTAAACGCTTTGTTGTGTTCACCTCTATTTGATTGAGCACTGGGGACTACTGGGTCATATGGAAGGAGCAGACAGGAGTGTAAACAATTGAGAAGATGCATGGGGTTGTGGCTGCTCTCTCAGATGGGCCTGAATATTTAACTCTAATTCTGATTACATGGAGTTTAATGCAATGTCATGAACAGAATAATCTCTGTGTGTGAAAGAGATGGCACCCTCTCTATTATGGGGAATGGGCTGGCAGGGAAAGCAACAGGTCACTTACCATCCTTTGAATGAGTACCAGCCTCCACAATTGCCTCATGCACTGGGAATGTTTAGTTTGCTGACCTACTTTCAATAAATCACTTAACTTCCTCAAAAGTAAAGTGGCTCTGTCAGGACAAACGAAAGAAGAACTGGGCACAGAATGTCTAATGCTGTGACAAAAAAACCCCAAACAACCAGCATCTGTGATTACACCGTGCTTGCAATGGAAATCTTTGGAAAACACGTACAGAACTTGAGCTAGATCGTGGAGAACCTCTACATGCTGACAACAAGAATATCAAGAGCAGACAGGAGTGATGAGGCTACTTGGTAGCATTTGGAGAGAGTGAGAGATGGGTATTTGGCAGCATTTGGAGAGAGGGAGAGATGAACTAACTGCAGTGGGGTAGCTGCTGGGTGCCTGAGAGAAATGGTGGCTTGCTCCAGGGGTTTCCTGCTGGGCACTGCACACACTTGATCTGCAAGCTGCTGCACTAATAGCAAGAGAGATTCAATGAAGCAGTGAAGCAAGAACCTGGCAAAAGAGCTGGAACAGTGTAGTTTTCTGTTTATCCCAGGCTCCTGACAGTATTTTAGGTATAAAGGCTAATTAAATGGCTGAAATTTTAGGAATGAAAGGAAACATCTAATGGCATTTTAAAAAATTGCTCTCTGCACAAAAAGAACTTTGTACCTCATACACCTTTGTAGAAGAGATTTCAGTATCATTGGTAGGACTTTCGCAATATTTGAAGGCACACTGTTTTCTTTAAAAAAGGTCCATTTGAGGTGAGATAATTATCTTTCAGATAACTTACCTTGGAATATAGGAATTGTGGCTGAAAATGTGGTATTTTAAACCATTTCCCATTTGATTTCTGTCTTCAATCCCACAAGGATATTGGTATAAAATGCATGGGATTCCAGGTGCTTTTTAGGCTGGTCTAGACCTGCACATGAAATCATAAACAAAATGACACCTTTAATACTATAATAGCTGATATACTTGTACTTGCTAATTTTTGCAAAATTATGCCCTTGAGGATGAGTGAAGTTAATCATATTTTGTTTTAGAGACAACAGAAATTCATGTCTGATATTGGGGATATTAATGATGTCTAATTAATATACCCATTAAAAGTTTGCAAGATTAATCTAGCAAGTAATTTGTAACCAAGTTTAAATTGAATTTTTTTTTCTAAAATTGGTTTTCCAGACTTTAGGAAAAGATTTTAAATAGAATGCAGTTAATAGGAAATCCCAGGCAGTATTATTTGTATGAAGTAGTAGGCTGAGTGATTGGTAACAGGATCCTAAATCTTTTTTCTTTACCTTACTAGTGTGACTGTAATCCGTCATGGTTTTAATGAATAATCCTTACAATGTGTTGACTGAACGCTAAGATACATTAAATTTCTAGGTCCTGGATTGGTTCAGCTGAGCAGCTACCCGTGCCGTAGAAAGAGCTGCTGTTATGTGACATGAATTGCCCATAGAAGGAATACCAGCTTCCCCACCCAAACCATGGAGAGAGAGGGAGGATTGAAGGGAAGGAGAACAGGAAAGATCACTGAGATTGTGGCCAAGCTCCTCAATAAAAAACAGAACCAGGTGGCATGGACTGGGTCGCGAGCTCCCTGCAGAGTTACACAGCATTTTCTCCTCTCTTTTGGGCATCACAGGGGCTCACAACATCATTGTTATTTTGATGTGCAATTTTTTTCTGTTCAAAGATTCTGGAAAAGCTGGGAGGGCTTTGTTGTTGCCAGTTATTTTTGTTACACGTATGGATGTAGCTTGTGGGCATGCTGGAGTGTTTCAGGGAGCGACATCCAAAGTGGTTAAAGACTTAGGATCACCTGTTCAAAATAAGATATGGCAATTCAGACACCGAGATTCTTTGAATAGTGAAGAGTGAGTACATTTTACATCTAGAGATGGCAGAAGGGAGAAGCTGCTTAAGCCAGAAAGAAACTCTGAGGATAGATATGTCTGGTATTTTTCAGATTTAGACATTTTCTTGTGGGTGAGAAAAAGACCTATGTATTGATAAAGCTGGGATTTTATGGCTGAAATAGATTTTTGGACTGAATTACTCAAACTGTTTCTGTGAATAAGAACTCCTGACTTAATTTTTAGCTCTAGCAATGACCGAGCAGTTAGTTTTACCTCCTTGACAAAAACAAAAATTACAAATTAAAATTCTTGTTTGTACATAAAAACAGACATGGCATGAAACTAATTTGTGAAGTCTCAGGCATGGGGAGGAGATGGATTGCAAGATTTGCAGCTTGGCTAGATTGGCCTGTGGGCACACACAAAATGATGTGATTTACTTTGGTGGCTACAGCGCAAAAGCCTGCAGCCTCTAAAGTGTTTAGCTGCATTTCCAAGGGAAAGCTTATTTGTGCTTAAGTACCAGATTTGGTTTCTGTTGGGGTTTTTCTGACAAATGCAAATTTTGTGTGTGTAGCTCCATGTGATGTGGTTATGGTTGCACAGTGAGTCTGTCATGGAGACCTGAATCCCTTGCTAGGGGTGTAATTACTGGGCTGTAACTTATTCGTCTCCAAACTCACTGAAGTCACAGGGACCTCTTTTTGTGTTAGACAACTGAGTAGCTGAGGTGAAAGACTCCAGTGCCAATGTGATCCATAGTGGGCTGCTCTAGGAGCACAGGATTCCCAAACTAGGGAAACAGAAGGATCTGGACAGACTGGATCAATTGACAAAGGCCAATAGGATGATGTTCAACAAGGTCAAGCACTGGGTGCTGCACTTGGGTCACAACAATGCCATGCATTGCCACAGGCTGGGAAAGAGTAGCTGGAAATTGCCCAGCAGAAAAGGACCTGGGATACTGGTTAGAAGTTGCTGAACCTGAGCCAGCAGTGTCCAGGTGGACAAAAAGGCCGATGGCATCCTGGTCTTTGTCAGCAATAGTGTGGCCAGCAGGACCAGGGGAGTGTTCCTCTCCCTGTACTTGGCACTGGTGAGGCCACATTTCCAATCCAGTTTTGCTTCTCTCATTTGAAGAAAGACATTGAGGTGCTGGTGTTTCCAGAGAAGGGCAACAGAGCTGCTGAAGAGCCTGGAGCACAAGTCCTATGAGGAGTGGTTGAGGGAGCTGGGGGTGTTTAGTCTGGAGAAAAGCAGGCTCAGGGGGGACCTTATGACTCTCTACAATTGCCTGAAAGGAGGCTGTAGTGAGGGGGAGGTCAGCCTCTTCTGCCTAGTGACAGGACAGGAGGAAACGGCCACAAGTTTCCAGGAAAAGTTTAGATTTTAGAAAAAAATTCTTCACAAGCAGGCTGCCCAGGGAAGTGGTTGAATGACCATCCCTGGAGGTATTTCAAGGATGTGTGGATGTGGCACTGAGGTATGTGGTTTAATCTTGGACAGTGCTGGGTTAATGGCTGAACTTGATGATCTTAAAGGTCTTTTCCAAGCTAAACATGCCATGCTTCTATGAATTTTGTGTTATACAGTTGCAAGTAATGAAAACTTGTGGTTTAAGCAATTATTGCACCTTTTGCTGCATGTTAGTAATTGAGTGAAAAAGCTCATACTGTGGGCATATTCAGAGTCTAATGAAAGGTGTTGAAAAATTGTCATTGCAGTAATTTTATTTATCATTGCTTTGGAGACTGTCAGTGAAAGCCCACATCAAAGCCAAAATAGTGGTAACATGGCAGCTTTCAGGAGAAACAATTGCTTAACATGTTGTAGCCCAGATGCTTGAAATGGTCTTTACAATGTGTTAGGGCAAGGTTAGAAACTTATAATGACATCTTGCCAAAATTACAACATTACAAAATTTCAGAAACTTCTCAGTTTGTAGATGTACAAGTGGGTGAAATGAAGTATGAGAAAATCCTATGAAGATACTCATATATTTAATAAGACAATTATATTAGCTAGGGGCTGCCAGAGTGTAACAGGCTAGAAGTGGGCCTTTTTTTAAATGCAGCATTCCCCAGGTATTTGGGGAAGACTGGGGAGATTTCCTTGATTTCTAGCAGCATCTTGCTCAGGTCTCTACTAACACATGTATTTTGTTTCAATCAGTGCACCTTCCATGTCACATGTTGATAAAATTATATCAATTATGTAGGACTGCATTTATGAAATTCCAGATTTTCAGCTATTATGTTATACTGTAACAGTACCTGGGACAGAAAGGGATTCATGCTTATGGAAATAGCTCTTTTTTTGTTTTCCCCCAGCTTCATGTTTCCAAAGCTCCCTGAAAAATCTGGAAAGAGTTTGTTTTGACCACGTACAATTCTCCTTCAAAACTCTCTGTGTTTGCATCTCTGTGTAATTGGAGATATCTGTTATATTTTCTTTATTAATGATGACACTACCTAACAGTTTTTTTAGAATTAGTTAAAACTCAAGAAGAATTAGAAAGGAACATCCTTGCACAGAGTCATTCTTTGTGTAGCATAATTCTGTAGTTTAAAAATATCAGCCATATTTAGCTTTACAGTGACTGAAAACTGGAGTATATCCATGTATTTTGAAAATAATTTATTTATAAAATTTTAAGCCAATTATCATTAATATCAATCTAAAGGCTTCAGTACGGATTATCTGTAGGAAGTCCAAAAGCTGATGAGTTGCATCTGCTTTTCATTCCATTGTTTTAGTATAACTTATTTAATACAAATTTGAAGGTGAGCGATGTAAGGTAGAAAGTAGGGGTGTTAGAGATTTTCAGTTGTTTGATTATTTTTTAGCAGCCTCAGAGAATATAAAGCACCCTATGATCTATATTGTACCTGAACATTGATTACATCATGTTAAACTGGGTTTCCTTAATTAAAGAAGATGACAAAATAAGTAACTATATTCATCTTATATACAACCAAATCAAAGATTTTCTTATAGTTTCGATGTATCTAACACTGGTCTAAGTGGAAGGAAAGACAATAATTTGCATATATTAATCTGGAGGTTAGGGCCCCCTGTCAGACTAATAGCTTGGTCTGGATCAGCCAGAAGAAATAGAGAGGAGAAAAATAATTGAAGAAGCAGTTCACTACAAAATGAAATTTGTCTCATTGTCACTTAAGGTTGTCTTCACGCCCATCTGTAGGCAAGAGGTCAGCCTGGAAGTGAAGGAGGGTAGGGACAAATATGTCTCACTAAGGACCAAAAGACAATTTTCTTTCCTTAGTGACAGGAGCAATAGTAATATATATTTATGAAGATCCCACATGGCATATCCCCATTACAAAATACCAGGTGTCCTTTTACTAGCAGCACTGCAGGCAGCAGGTATATCTAAAGGTTGTCCTCAAAGACGAGCTGTGTACGGAGCATGAGGAGCACTTAATGAAATAACTCACTACAACATATTGATTTTGAAGGCAAGGGGGCAGGAAAGGATTTTTCAGCAAAATTAAGACCTCTCAGTAGAAACAGCTGCAGTGGTGGGGCTCGTGTAAGCTCTTTGTCAGGATCAAGGGTAAGCTGTAAGTTTTTCCTTTTCTGAGCTTACTAAGATGTCAAATGTAAAAACAGCAATGTGGACTTTTGTGCTTGGAGCAGCTATAAATTCCACTGTCCCACAATATTGCTGAGGGGACAGTAACCTTGTGAAAGACCTCCACATGAACTGTGGTTACTGTGCTTACATACATATGTTTCAATCCTACTCAATACCATGTGTTTTCAGTTGAGTTTTGCATTAACCAGACCATGGCAAGAGTAAGAGATGAGAGCGGGACAGGGTTAGTTTAAACTGGGTGGGTTTTAGGGAATATTCTCATGCTGGCCCAACATCTTTCACAAGAAACAGGAAAGCTCCTGTTTTCTGCATGAATAGGCCATGGTCACAGCCTCTGAGTGTTGCAGGATCCTGCTGCTGTGAAACACAGGAGTGATATGCCTCTCTTCAGGAGGGATTTGCCTCCCTTTTTGATTCCTCTGCTAGTCATGGGAGCTGAGTGTGTTTGTTCATGAACAATGAGGCAGATTAAAAATTAGCAAATGTATCAGTGTATGGTCTCTTAATCATGAAGGCTCCTTAATTATTATAAAATGCACTATGTTTTCAGTTTTTAGAACCTCTATTCATTTTGGTCCTCAGAAAAGAAAGACATTCTGATCATATTTTACCACAGATTGGTTTGAAAAGGTGAAGTGGATCCTCAAAAGTTGTGTGATTAAGGAGTACTATTAGCAGAACAAGCAGTTTCAACCTTCCTTTCCACATGAACTAATGAAATCACTTTACATCAGCATGGAAGACAGAAAGAGTAAGTCCTGAATGAATATGCTGAACTAGGAAAATCTTGGGGAAAAAAAGGCAGGAAGGCTTCTAATTCCATAGAAGAGGAAAGTGGAAGTGTTTTTATTTTGGAAAATCCTTTCAGACATGTAATTGCAGAAAAATGTCTGGTGAAAAGAGAGCATTTCAGCTGAGCATCCAGTTCTCCTGTGAGGTTTATTTCATTTTGTGTTTGAGATGCTTCTGGGAAGCAGAACTCTATTTGCCTCAGAAAAAGTGTGTTGTTATAGTAAAAGCAATGATAATACATTCTGTGGCAGAATGAGACAAGTGAGATCAGAGTGACATTGTGTCAACCATGGCAGAAGTGCAGAGTATTGGGTCTGGCCCCAAATGTCGATGACTGAAATAAGATTGATTACACACTAAGTTGGCAGTGTGTCTTTAACAGTTTGACCTATCTGTATGTATGAGCAGCTGACAACTTTTACTCTTCCTTTCCTTGCCTTGGTAGAGGGGGAGAAATTTGATTCCCCCTGTGTTCACCCACGCCCAGGTAATGAGTGAGATCAGAATTCAGTGGCAAAACAAGAACTGTAGTCCTGGTTTCTGAGAAACAGTGCCTTTAATGTTGGGCCAGTCTTCTTCAGTGGGTGTGTATGTGCAGCTTAGGAAAAAAGCACAGCTGGTAGGATTCCTCTCTGGACAATGTGAATTGGTCAAATAAGCTGGAAAGCGGGATCCTAGTCAGATGGAACAGCAGTGTCAGGAGGGTACACATAATGTGCTCTGGTTGCCTCTTGCAGACTCATAAATTAGGATCAAAAAGACAATTGCATTGCTGATACAGTTATCTTCTTCCCTTACCTCCCTCCCCCAAAACCCTTGTTCCATTTTGTCACGCTACAAATAAATGCTGGACTGGCTCACAGGATTGGCACTGGCACACTCAGTTCAGCCTAGGCGGGCTACTCTGCTTCAGTTTTAATTGGTAGTGTGGCAACTGTTGCTCTCTTCTGTCTTGTTCATCAGCCTGTTGCAAAATGAGTTTGCATCATTTTCTATGTTGCAAAGATTGTCCCTGGTAAGTGCCTGGGCATATTATGTGTGCCCATGAATCACCAAATGTCTCCTGTATGTGTCTAATGTTTTCCTGTCTTGCCAAGCTGCTCTGGTGTTTAGCTCAATTTCAGGACAAATCTGTACTAAGTCTGAATAGTTATACCAGTATGTTATGATGGCAAATGCCTTCATGATTGCAGTGCTTTTACATAGGCAAAGTTGCAGCACTGCCAAGACTTATTCAAGCTTCCCCAGCACTCCCCTGAGTATTTGTAGCTGTGTCAGCCAAAGCATGCTTTTAATAGCATATCTTCTTATGAACTTCTCTTTTGGTACAGTTTTGTTTTGTTGGTATGAAGTCAAGAAACCTTTGACCAAATGATCTTTGTCAGCAAAATATGTACTGTAATTCTGTCTTCATCTGCAGGAATTGTAAGTGAAACAAAGCCTTTTACTGTATAGTGTAAATAATAGCTTGTGTAGCTTTTTAAAACAGTGGCAAGATACTGTATTCATAAAAGTGTTACTGTGGTGAACAAAGCATACCTCTGGCTTTCTACACAGTTTCAAAATATATATTATAGACCTTTAACTTTCTTTCATTGCTTTACCTCCCTTCTCCAGAAAAATACGTACCAAACCTCACACTTCCAAAGAAGCAAACACAATCCAGAGGATAACTTTCAACTATCTTTACAGATCTTTGTCTTAGGAGAAGACTACAAGTTTCCAGTGATGGCAACCTTCACTGTAGAAGATGAGCTAAGCAAATGAGTGAATTCTGGTTTAATCATAATGCCACAAATCTACTGAAAATATAGAGCGCTTACATTTACCCGAAGATGCTATGGGCAGCAGACAACATTCTAAGACATTTCTGGCTTATTTATTTACCAACCAAATATTTATATTGCACAACTTTCTTCAGCTAGTAATGTGGCTAGTGACACTCAGCTTCAGAGTATTTCTGTCCAGTGAATGTGGCAATAGAGCATCTCCTAGGATTTCACCACTTCAGATGACGTATTTATAAATGGGGCTGATGCGGTTCAAAGGGAATGTGTTACAATAGAGCAAGATCTGACATATGTTCTAAAATGGAAATTAAAAAAATGCCTGCATGCATAGAGTGAAATTTGCTGTTTATAGCAGAACATTGCTTCAGGGTTAAAATTTCCACATTACATGTTGGCTACACTTCTTCTGGTAGGAATTCCTAGCGCAGCTGCAAATTCCTGCCCACCTCCCCAGCTGTCTCTGCCAGTACTGTTTGTGTCGTTCAGATAAAATGAATACCTGACTCATTTGTTTTCATGCTATACTGTCACAATACCCCATCTACAAGGTCCCTCCCGTGACAGGTTTTGCAGTAGGCATGCATACATTTGAGGTTTGCAGGATTTGGAGAGTTCTTGGAATGGAAGACCAGAAGTCAGCACTGTGCATGGCTGGGAGGAGCTCATGCTGCCCTGTGTGCACTGATTATCCAGCAGGTAAGGGAAGAAACCAGTTTACGCTGAAGGCATGAACTGAAGGCTGGAGAGATTGGTTGGGTGATAACTGATGAAGTTCAAGCCCTTTCATTATTCTGATTTTTATGTATATCAATAAGCAGAGCACTTCAGAAATTATCAGTGCATTGAGTAAGCATACTATTAGCACATTCAGCACATTCAGATGGTACCTGGCTCAGTATCACCTGAACTAAGGCTACAGAAAGATAAACTACTGGGAAAAATCAGAAATTATTTGTGACAGAATGGTTTTCATTAGAAAAGACCAGCTAGTCACAAACAAAACTGTAACTCTCTCTTTTCCCCCAGTAGCCCCGGAGTTTTAATATAAGTCTTCCCTGGAGGAATGCTTGGCTACAGGATAAAATTTTGGCCCAAAATAAGGAGTCAGGGATGAAAAACCTTATGGTTGGTAGATTTTCTTCATTCATGTCTCATGGACTGATCTTGAAACTGCTTATTAGCTGGTTCTGCTTCAACCCCACAATAAATGAGCAGGAGCTGTTTCTGTAAGAGAGGGAGTAAACAGGTTCTTGTATTCAGACATCCTAAGTGGTATGCAAACTCATAGCAGCATATGCAATTCCAATGCAAAGGAAAATTAACCCTGTGGGTTGAAAAAACAAAGATCTCTCCTTGTTATATACTTTATAGAGGCAGATCTCTAGAAAAGCCATGTGACACCAGTTGTATTTGTGATGAAAACTGGATCTAAGAAGATGAGATGGACAGAACATTTATAGAGGCAGATGAAGGCAATAACCTCTCTATATAATTTTTTTCATTTCATTTCTTCTGGAACACTCCATGCTGCTTCCCCTTGCATCTTCATAGAAAATGAAGGACATATGGATTATGAGGTGAGGAAAATGAAGGGTGTGGACTCTGAGGTAGGGTAAAAATTGGTTGAATTGATGGACTCAGTGTTTTGTGATCGGTGACACAATCAGTTCAGCTAGAGCCCAGTCACTATATTGTATCCCAGAAATCAGTCCTGCAGCTAGTATTTCATATCTTAATTAATCACCTGGATGATGAGACACAACATGCTTTCTGCAAGATTGCGGATGACAAAAAATGGAAGGAGTGGCTGATACGCCTGACGGTTGTGCTGCCGTCCACAGGGACATAAACAGGCTAGAGAAACAAGTGACAGGAACCTCCTGGAGTTCAAGAAAGGGAAATGTCAGGTCCTACCCATGCACCACACCAGGCTGGGGCCAAGCTATTGTAATATAGCCTGGCAAAAAAGGCCCTGGAGGTCTTGGATGGCAGCAAGTTGGTATCAGTTGGCGATGTGCTCCTGAAGCAAAGAAAGCCAACGGTGTCCTGGAGTGCACTGGGAAGAGCACTGTCAGCACATCGAGTGAGGTGACCCTTTCCCTCTAGTTTGTCCTGATGAGATGTGACTGGAGTGCTGAGTCCAGATCTGGGCTCCCCTGTGCAAGTGGGCACACTGCAGAGGGTCCAGCAAAATCCCACAAAGATGATTAAGGGTTTGGAGCATCTGACATAGGAGGAGAGGCTGAGACAGTTGGGACTGTTCAGCCCAGAGGTGGGAAGCCTCTGGGAGATCTTGGCACGTAAATACCTGACAGGGATGAATTTTCAGAGTGATGCACAGTGGCAGGGGAAGGGGCAATCTGCACAAACTGATGTAAAAAAATTCCATTTAAACGTAAAAGAAGCACACTTATTTTTTAACAGTGAGGATGCTCAAACATTTGCCCAGAAAGGTTGTGCAGTCTTCATCCATGAGGATATTCAAATCCAGACAAAATCCTGAGCAACCTGCTCTTGCTGACAACCATCAGCTGTGTCAACCACTTCTAGTTTTGTGTCACCTCAAACTTGTGAGGTGTCACCTTGTGTCACCCTTCTCACCTCAGCCATTCTGCCATTCTATGCCAAAACTCTTCACTTGACATTGCCAGCCATTAATCTCCTAGCTGTAGTTAGGAGATAAGTGAGGGACTGTGGCAGAGACAGGTTTTGAGAAGACAAGAAATCTTGTCATTCATAGAAATAATTTGCGCATAGTCTCCTTGTGTTAGGTACCCGTTCCCCTCCTACCCTGCATACGTGTGCATGTGTGCATGCAGGAGTGTGCATGTGTGCACACCTCTTCCCTCTTCCCCTTACACAGAGAAATTCACAGCAGAAGAGATGTGAGTGTGTGTGTGTGTGTGTGTGTGTGTGTGTGTGTGTGTGTGTGTGTGTGTGTGTGTGTGTGTGTTTTCAGTGTGGTCTAAGTATACGTGCAGGTTTTGGGTTTTGGCTTTTCTTTGCAGAAAGTAAAATAAACGGAGAGGGTGGTGGTTTTTTTTCCCTCTCATCTCCAATTCAATGGCACTCTATACTGTTGGCAGTTTAATCTGACAGTGGAGCAGACAATAGTTGTAAGGAGAAATGGAATTACATTTTGCTCCCCTTCAGTTTAGGCAAATTTTCAAAATTAGGTGTTAAAATGCAAAAACACTGTAAGAATGAATTAAAATGCAGAAATTGCCACTCACAGGAAGCCTGCACAATTCTAATTCTAAACATCATTAGAAAAAAAATAACATTCTGTGTCTAACGATCTTTTTTTCCAAGAGGGGGGTGGAATGCTTAATTTGAATTACAAAAAAGCCTTGATAACCCCCCACACATCAATTTACCTGTGAACAAAAAGATTCACACAGAGAAAATGGGACTTGGGACTATTTGATAAATTACTGCAGACTGCTTGAATATTCCATTAGCAAAATAATAGCTCGTTATGGAACCCAGAAGAATGTGGTATAATTATGACAGTACCATCCCCCCCACACGCTATGGGGTAAGAGGAATGCAAATGTTAGAAATGATAGCTACTTAACCACAGTTTGGAGATAGGCCTGAAAACAAATCGAAGGGTTATATGGTCTCAGGCATTCATAAGGATTTCTCCAATGTCAATGCCCTAAATTGCTGAATACATTCCAGCTAGCTGAAGGTCATATTATTAATAGTCATCTTTATTGTGGTGGAGTACAAGAGCCAGTGAAGAAGGAGGAGGCCCTTTTGCAGACGAGACGTAAACAAAAAGCAATTGAGAGCCTCTGCCCCAAAGTTCTTACAAACTAGAGCTAAACAAACCAGGCAAAACAAAGGGCTGCTGCAGCGACACAAAATAGCATTTTAGTCTCACATTTAGTTTTGTTTGTTTGGGCTTGGGGGGTCACTTTGGAAGTAAATGGAATGGGAAACTAAGCAGAGTGAGAGACCACAGCAGGGGAGTGGGGTGAGGGGGTAATCCAGGACCAACAAAAATCATTTCAGGTTTTGAAATTTTTCTAAGTCTTAATTGCTTCTGCACTTGTGGCAATGGCCACAGCTCCTGGCACTTGCATATAAACACGGTGTGCTGCTATTGCCCCGTGCCCAGCCTGCAGGATGTTTGGCATATGGTGCAATGAATGAAAGGGGGTCTCTGTCTCATTTATTCAGTGTGACCTGGCTGCTTCCAGCTTTGTAGTTTGAGCTCCTCCAGCCGGCTAGCTCCATGCAGTGCCCTCACCCCTGTGCTCTGTTGTGATGCAGATATAGCTCCTCCTCCGTGGGCACTTATATGTGGATGTGAATGCAAATTAGAAGAAATAAAAGATCTGCTTTTTAAGATCAGGTGCCTCAGAATTCAAAGAAATTATTATAAAAATTAGCCAAACTGAGCTTGCATTGGCTCCATTTGCACAGGAACAGCTTTCAGTGGTTATGTAGGACCTGTGTGCAGCCATTGCTTAGTGTATTCTGCTATTAACAGTCAGAGTCTACAAAGTCTATTCTCTCTTCAGAGTAAGTAGCTGATCGATCAGCATTGTGTTTTCTTGGAAGTAGAAAGCACGTGAAAATAAACGTTAAAACATTTTCTAAAAAGTCCTTAAAATGTTAGAATCTGAAAAGATGTTGAAGAACATGGGTTCAATTGATCAAAATGACGTTTTTTTGAAAGCACTTTCAGCTAGCTAGGCAGCTACCCATGTTAATCCTAGACTTTAAGGGTGGGAGGGAGAAGAGAGAAAGCTGTTTGCAAGCACTTTAACTCACAACCTGTGAAATAAAAAGGCAGCTTTTCATTTCACAGCAATCCCACACCAGCCTTCTGGCTTTAGATACTAGTCCAATGCAAACATTGGGATGGCCATCCTCTGATGGCTGGCTCAAGGTTCAGTTGAGTAGAGAGCTTTAGGATTTGGGTCTTAGGCAATTTGAAAGAGCAAATCTTGGCACTATCTTAACCAGCCAGTAATGGAGCAGCATCAAAGTTGTCTCATGGTGAATTATTGATTCTCTCTCAGGAGCACAGGTACAGCCATATAAGCTGCACCAGGATGGAGAACTGAATCTGCTGAAGGATTGTTTACTTGCATTCTTTTCTATAGGCTTCCAAGCAGATAGAAGAGTTAGAAAATCATGTGAGGATATTCTGTTGACTCCAAGGTTTCTACAAATCTCTGTAAGCCTCCCAGTCACTATTTTATGAAAATTTTTCCAAGAGACTTTTCCAAAAGTATTAAGTGTCAACATTTATAAATAATATACAGCCTAGGACAGGCTGTGTGTTTGTGAGAGCATGTTAAAGAATAAATAGAAATGTCCAATGTGATGTGTTCATAAATATGTAACAAATGCCCTTCTCTTGATCTCTGGTANAAAAAAAAAAAAAAAAAAAAAAAAAAAAAAAAAAAAAAGTCATATTTCTTCAAGGCTGCAAGAATTTAGTTTCATCTGTGAGGTGCCAGAATGTTAAATGTGACATTCAATAAACCACCTAGGAAAAGCTAAACAGTGCTAATCAAACCATTTAATCTTTTGGAGTTAAGAGCTGCAGTAGGAGAATAAAAGGTATAATTAATAACTCCAGCTGGGAAAGTAAGGCAGAGTAAAAACGGGAGCTAAGACAAACATCTGGTCTTTGTTTTATGAAACATTTACCATGAAATCAAAACTTTTTTCCACCCTTGTGAAATGTGCAAAATTTCCTGAGTTGCAAGCCTCAACACTGGAAAAACTTTTCACCTGCACATAAAAATGAGCTTTTCACGTGCACCTGAACCTGCACGTGCAAATAAATGCACATATGTGTGTGTATGTAGGTGTGTGCCTGCCTTTCTGCCTCTATGAGTTTGTTCTAAGGTAAACTCACAAATTATATCCAATTTTTAAATTCTTAAAAGACTGTCACCTTTTTTTTTATTCATAGTACATCTGTCTTCATGAACAATTCAAGTTTAATGTGCAGCAAAACACTAGCTGATTTTCCTGCCTGATTTGTCCAGATGTTAGCATGGTGACTTCTGAGTGCTTTGGTCTGTCTTGGGTATGCCCTTCCCACAACTTAAAAAATGGGATTATGCTCACCATTTTTGTAGATGGGGATCTGTGGTGGGGCTAAAATGAAATATCTTGTCAAAGGTCACAGAGGAAATCTTAGTTGAGAGAAGGATGAAGCAGGCTTTAGGATTCTGGCACGTGATTTATGAGTCATTAAAGCCCTAATGAAAGACTATAAGGTGAGTTACACAGTCTTACAGCTGGAACAGGCTGAGCTGACACTGCTGCAGTTGCCAGTGGTTACTGGCATAGCTTGAGCAGTCAGGATTTGGCCAGTGGTGTGAGCTCCCATCTGAACAAGCTATGCACTGGATTATCCCTCCCTCTCCTCACTGTTACCGTGTGAAGTTTACTCATTAAATAGCTCACTGGTATAAAGTCCTACCCATCATTAGTCTTTCTAGTATTTGTAGCTCTCATCACTGAAATTTTTGCTGGTAGCATAATAGAGAGACGGAATTCGGTGCCCACCCCAGTTTACAAGTGCAGGCCTTCTCATGAAATTCTGTGGTCAACAGGGCCCTGCAATTTATGTAAATTCTGAACATGCTTTTCTTACTCTCTCAGATTGTTGAGAAAGCTGTCTATATATTTGTCACACTTGCACAGCAGGGAATGATACTTTGGCACTCCCTCTATGGGCTCTGCATGTTCTTAAGTGAAGAAAAAATGTAGCATTCCCGCTGTAGTCCAGGCTTTGCCTGTCTGTGAAACTGTGGGGTGTGACAGCAGAAACAACATGCATGACAGTGTATGTGGAAAGATGAAAGTCCACGGGCATCTGTGCCAATTGCAGCCAAATGTACATCTGATGGACAGTGCAGAACTGTTTTTTAATTACATCTCTGGGAAGAAGGTGGAGCCAAGAGTCTGGACAAATTAACAAAAAAATTACTTCAGCATTTTTATAGGGGGGAACTGGAATGTATTTCTGTGATGTGTTAAAAATTCAATCATTTCAGAACCCTGAAAATGGCCATGGTTTTTGTTCCCATCCTAGAAATCCAACTGCAAACCTAACTGGGATAAGATGCTGCTGAAGGAATGAATATTCAGAGTGAAAAAGCACTCTGGTCATCTTTAAGACCTGTGTAGAGTAATGTCTTGAAAAGCTCTTTATTAGATTCTTGGAAAGATGCAAAAATCAGAAATGTATCAACAATAGTGTGGCCATCAGGACCAAGGCAGAGATTGCCCCACTGTTCTGGCCAATAGTGAGGCTGCACCTTGAATCCTGGGTCTGGTTTCGTGTTACTCACTACCAGAAGGAGATTGAGGTGCTGGAGCATGTCCAGANTTAACAAAAAAATTACTTCAGCATTTTTATAGGGGGGAACTGGAATGTATTTCTGTGATGTGTTAAAAATTCAATCATTTCAGAACCCTGAAAATGGCCATGGTTTTTGTTCCCATCCTAGAAATCCAACTGCAAACCTAACTGGGATAAGATGCTGCTGAAGGAATGAATATTCAGAGTGAAAAAGCACTCTGGTCATCTTTAAGACCTGTGTAGAGTAATGTCTTGAAAAGCTCTTTATTAGATTCTTGGAAAGATGCAAAAATCAGAAATGTATCAACAATAGTGTGGCCATCAGGACCAAGGCAGAGATTGCCCCACTGTTCTGGCCAATAGTGAGGCTGCACCTTGAATCCTGGGTCTGGTTTCGTGTTACTCACTACCAGAAGGAGATTGAGGGGCTGGAGCATGTCCAGAGAATGGCAATGAAGCTGGTGAAGGGTCAGGAGCACAAGTCTGATGAGGAGCAGCTGAAAGAGCTGGGGTTGTTTAGCCTGGAAAAAAGGAGGCTCAGGGGGGACCTTGTCATTCTGTACATTTGCCCCAGGTGGGGGTTGGTCTCTTCTGCCAAGTGACAAGTGACAGGACAAGAGGAAACGGCCACCAGTTGGAGGAGGTTTAGGCTGAATCCTAGAAGGAATTTCTTCACCAGCAGGGTTGTCAAGCACTGGACTAGTGTGCCCAAGGTTGAGTCTCCATCCCTGGGGGTATTTTAAAAGCTGCATAGATGAAGCACTCAAGTACATGGTTTAGTGGTGGACTTGGCAGTGCTGGGTTAATGGTGGGACTCAATGATCTCAAAGGCCTTTTCCAACCTAAATGGTTCTATGATTCTATGAAAAGCATAAAGAATTGATCAAAGAAATCAAGAAAACTCAGTGATAGATAGGTTTTTCAATTTGTTGTGTTTCTCAAGTTTATTTAATACTATAAGAGCATAAAATCAAAAGCATCAACAAATTTTTTAAAATTTAAAATTCTTAAAACAATTAACTGGGGGTTTCATGGCTCATTAAATTATATTAAAAAACCCCACCCTTACAAATAAAAATACTTATACTTACTTTTCTGGGTTTCTTGTTTGTTTGTTTTTGTTTGTTTTAATGTAGGAACTGCCAAAACAAATTAATTTCAAGAGGAAAGAAAGAGAATTGCCATTCTGGATCAGTTGGGTTGGAACATTTTGACCTTATCTGAAGCTTTAAAAACACCATTATCCTTTTGACAGGATCTTTCCCAAGGACAAAATATGCCTTTTTAAATGACCTTACTCTGGAAAGGATGAGAGCTGGGAGTTGGTGGAATATCATGCACTGGTCAGATAACTCCGATCCCATGTCACTGTCATGTCCAGCCACCATAGACAAACAGTGTGAGTGAAGTCCTGCAGGCTTATAGGATAAGGTTAGTATGAAATTCCCCCACAAAATATAATACAGGCTTCCATATCTCTTCAAAACTCTTCTAGTTCATCCCCTTCTTTCCTCGGTCCCATGGAATTCAAATCTAGCTTCACAGCCATGCTTTCCCACTAGGCCTCCCAAGGCCTTCTCTTTCAAACCCAAGTACAAGATTTGATGGTGTTCCAGAAGTGAGTTTTGTCCTGTTTTGGGGCCACATAGTTCAATTTTCCTTACACTGATGAGAAGCCTAACGTTGTCTCTGTACCTTTTTTTTTTTCAGTTGTCCTTGGGTTGTTTGACTGTCTTGTTGTATTATACCAGTCTCAGGTTTTATAAAACAGTCCAAACATAATTTCTGCAGATATCCATGATCTGGGAAAAAAAAGTATCTTCCCCAATTTGTCAGATCAGTGGCAGATATCAGCCACAAAATTGGTGTTACCAGGCAATTCATGAGTGGCAGTAAAGGGTTTCCTTTACAATAAAAATGATTCAGGCGACCAAGTCAGAGAGAAGGTGATCCACAACCAAGTCATAAGTCCGTCACTCATCATTAATTGTACATCCTCCAGTGTCACAGAAGAAGAAAGGCAGAATGTACCTGGATCCCGAAAGTCTTGACTTAGTTTTTGTAAGTTTTTTATCAGGCCCAAATATTTAGCCTTAGCTGGATTTGTCTGTGTGATTCTTTTATATTCACTAAGTTATTCCTACTCTTGACGAAATAGGGTGATTTGCTTTGTTTGTCACGGTTCCCAGCAAACACCCAGAAAACATATACAGCCTCTGTTGATGGGAAGACCGATACAAATGGTTATATAGAAAAATAAACAGCTATTTTTAGCTTTTGAGAAACATTTGCGATGAGCTAAGAGCAGATTCACTTGAGTAAATGGGCGAAACCTGTTCTTCCCTTGACTCAGACACGGAGTTTGTCAATCTAAGCAGGACTGTGTACCTCCAGGTTTCACTTGGATTGGCATGAACTGAAACACTACAGGGAAGGTGAACCTCTCTATCCTTACTGCCAGGATATACTACTTCTTTTTTTCCCCCTCCTCATCTATTCAAAATGATTCATCTTCTTCTTTAAGGGGTGTGTACAAGAGCATTTTTTCAGCTGAATTGCACCCTCTAGAAGCCAATCTGCAGATGTACCCTTGTACATCATGTGCTGGACTTTACTCTGATCAGAGGTCTCAGGCTCCACATCTGTATCCTGTTCAAACCAAATTAAATCTAAAGACATATTCCATGAGCACACACAACCTCCTTCCATCACCAATGGGAGTTCAGTCAACAAGAAGAGTAAGTATTCAAGATAAAACTCCTTGAAATGTGTGTACTGATGGTTCTCACCACTGGCTGTTCCGTGATCTCCTATTGACCTCCATTACACCCTAATATAGACATTACTTGTAGACATGGCTGAGAAACAAGCACCCTACAAGCACTGACAATATCAAGATTACCATTTTCATTAGCAGGTTTGGGAAACTTCTAATTTCCCCTGTGATTGCTGGGAATTCTCATAATTTTCAGTTATAAAACTCGTGGGACACCAGCTTCCTTCAAGAGCTGCAAATTTCAGGATGTTTTCATTTATGGAAGATTGTATTACTTTTGATGCCTTTCAAATAAAAACTAGATCATGAAATAAGAGATGCCTTTTTTTTCCCTGTGTACTAGCCATATTGTTTTTTGGGCAAGCTATCTGGTTATTAGCTTGGGACCTGCAACTTGAGGTAGAGCCATTTTTCCCCTCTCTCATAAGTAAAAAGAGCCCATATATTATGAACAGCACAGTATGGAAATGTTGCTTTTTTACCTTGGGGCACAAGAGCTTTTGTAATTTTGTAATTTGCCTTAAATTGTGAATCTTTAAAGGGAAAGGACAGGGTGTTTTACTTACAGTCCTGATAGAATGTGCAGCACTGATGGAGCTGAAATATTTTGTCACCAGTAGAAAAGTCTTTTCATACTTTATGTTTGAAGAACAGATCAAAAACTCCTATGTTTTTTCACAATAATTGTTGAGTGGGATGTGTTGAGCAAGTCTTACAAGGACAAGACTTTTTACTCAGCCTAGGATGCATCAGTTAAGTATAGCTGAGGTACAGCCTCTTAGGCTGGAAGGTTGTCTCTTTTCTGTGTCCATTAAATCCTCAGCTTCTTTGTTGCCAGCACAGTACCTGGTTAGTTGGAGGGAGAGGGAGATGATGGGAGAGGCCTCTCATGATGGGAGAGGCCCTCATTTCTTTATAGACATTTTGCTGAATGGGTCACTGATCTTTTTCTAAGACTGCAAAAGATCCAGAGGGTCTGAATGCTTTAGTTCTTACCAACCCCAGGTTATCAATTGAACTTTTATATTGGCAGAGGGAGTTCTCATTTCTTCCATGCATTTTTTCCTATTTTATTAGTTGAATCTTCTCTCAATAGTGGGGTGGTAGTTAAATATTGGGATGTAAAAAATAATTACAAAAATAAAGTCCTGTCTGATACTTAGAGACCTCTCTCTGAAAGGAATTCAAAAGGGAATACTCAGGATGCCCATCTTCACTGTCTTTTCTCTATGGACTTGTGAGGATGGTGCATCAACTTTTTAGTGACCCTTGGTTTCTCTGGGATGTCAGTTCCCCACGTAATCACAAGGGAAGAGAAATACATTATGCTAATTTTCCTTCTAGGCAAAAAATCCACAAATCTATCTGACTGCTTATTCTTTAAAACTGTGCTTACTTTGTGCTTTCTTCTAGAGCATGTGCCAGTAGTCATGACTGAGAATAACTCCACCAGAAGTGATATTGGGCTTTCACTCCAGGTT
This sequence comes from Promerops cafer, assembly GCA_013398275.1. Lineage (NCBI taxonomy): Eukaryota > Metazoa > Chordata > Aves > Passeriformes > Nectariniidae > Promerops > Promerops cafer. Next base: position 1,381,079 of record VZSE01003223.1, on the reverse strand, counting down.
ATAACTATCAGTCCCTCTTGAGTTATGGGTCAAAGCCCAGAAAGAAAAAAAAATTGTGCTTTTTTGGGGAACTGCTAGGGGATAGACTTTTTGAAGTGCTTAGATCCTGTCAGAGCTTTGCAAGAAGGACTGGAATGGATTGAACTGCTGCCAGGCTGCAAGAGATCTCTCGAGAGCTGCCTCCCTTTCCATCTGTCTTGGACTCACGATGAGTGAGGTGAACCACCTGCTCTGCACACTTGCCTCGTTGTGCCACAGTCTGAGGTGCAAAGTCCTGCTGCAGAGGTTGGAGGAAACCTAGATTCCTTTAATCTCCTTGTCGGACCACAGTAACTCCTGTAAAACAACATGCCATGTAGTCCCCTAGCCTGCCTCTAAGGCATTTGACTCCCAGACTTCTCAGAGAAAACTGTGCTCTGCATAAGCCACAGTTTTGAGAATACTCTGATTCTCCTACAATGGTGACATTTTTATGGCAGGAGCTTTTGCTCGCAAGCACATATCTCCCAGCAAGGAGAATGGTAAAACATTCACTCAGTGGTGAGCTGTTCTTCTTGTACTCGCTGTTCATTTGTGCAAACTACAAAGTGACTTTCTCTTCCAGCTTTACAGAATCACACCCCTTTCATGTACGGCATAGGAGATTTCCTGAGTATTTGCACCACTTCTGGGCTTTTATGTTGATGCCTTGAGAGGCTACCCAGAACAGAGGCTAGACAGTGTTAAAGGAACAAAGTAGGTATTTATTAAAAGGCCTTCAAAGGATACACCTTGGGCACTACAAGAGCCCAGCTGAGGCTACACCCAAGATGGGTGGCAGACCACGAGTTCCCACACTTTTATAAGTTTTGGTCCATTTACATATTGGGTTTAATTGTCCAGTTACAGCTTCAGGTTATGAAGACCCATCCTCCCAGTTACTCTCCTCAGTTTGCTGTTGTTTACACTTTTTGGGCCTGAAGCTGCAAAGGTGTCCTTGGTTCTCAGGCTGGATGGAAAAGGATTGTTTTGTCTAACTAAACTTTGAAAAGAACTTGCTAACACTATATGAAGTTCAGAATTATATACTAATGCAGTACAGAATCAGGAAAACATGAAAGCTAAAACTTAAGGCATCAATGTAATCCAGAAAATAATATAAGTTGCAATTACATTTGGGGAAAAAAGCAGTTGAAAATATTGGTCATTGCCAGCATCACTTATGGCTGGCAGAGGTAAAAAATGGAATTAGGCTGGGGTCTCTCCTTTAAGCTGAAAGAGAGATGATAACCGTGTGGTAAATCCTTTGTCAGTGGAGATGAGGCCCAGTCCAAAGCTCGCTATAGCTCCAGAAATAGTCTTTAGCTGCCATTTTGTGTTTTATGCCCTTTTAGGCAGTACCTGCTCCTTGCTATCATCTCCCTGTGAGTATAGAATTATGTGGCAAAAAAAGGTATTTCTTAGCAGAATTTTCTCTCTCCAGATCAATATGCAGTTATGTAGCTGGCATCAGGAAGAAGTGAAAGGCATCACCAGCAGGAGAGAGTAGGACAGAGACTGCTTCAGCTGGAAACAGATCTGTGTAGCCATGGCTTCATCAGTTTCAGCAGTAGTGGTTTCTCTCATGTCAGGTGTTACATCTAGATTCTGAATAGCTGATGCTGTAATTTGCTTTATTTTAATTATTTGTAATTGATGTCTTTCCCAATAAGGATTTAAAGAAATATTTAATTCTTAAGACTATTGATTAGGGAGCTCAGTGAGTGTAGATTGTAATTTGCTATGGCTATTGTTATCTCAGAGTAGTTTTAGGCTGTTTTGTTTTGCTTGGACAGTCTATTTGCTAAGTGTGTTTTTTGAGTGGTTTAGGTACACAAAGCTGTGATTTTCAGTGTGGCTCCTTCTCTGGATATTGTATCTAGGATTCATGGGTAGCTTCAGAAGGCTTTTTGCTACCCTCTCACATACTCATTTGTTGGATATAAGACAAGGAACAACATCATCTGCTATGTGTTCACGAGGAGTAAATTCTACATTTGAAACTTCTTACCTGATAGAGACTGTTGAGCAGCAGATGTTTCAGAAGACTTTAATCTCTCACCTTAAAAGTTCACAGAAGTTCTTTGGTCTAAATTTTCCAGGTTTCATTGAATTATTTGTTGTTTATTTTTATTGGATGACAGTTCATTAAGGAGCAGAACCAAAACTACGGATTTTCGAAAAACTAAGATAATTACTTCCCCAGTTATTATTATGTTTAAAAATGACCCCAATATTAAAAAAAAAAAATAAAATGGACAATATGTCAAAGCTGACAACCTTTAGATTGTTAGCTGACAACCAGCTAACACACTTTGTTATAAAATAATTTTTTAAAAAGCTTTGATTTTGTTATGGATCATATTGCACTGTCTGATTAAGGTGTGTGCTGAGGCAGAAGTTTGAAAATGTCTCTGGTGGATAAATGAAAAGGATTTAGAAAGTTACTTTTAACCTCACCTCAGTTTTTCATGAGAGCAGCTCCTTTGACTGAAATGTACTTATATTATGTCGCTGTGCATAGGTGCAGCCTGCCTGCCCAAAGCAACAAGAAATGGATGTGCTCGGAACTGAGAAGCAGAGCTGCTCCTAAGACAAAATATCAGTGTCCCTGAAAACGCTTAAATGAAGCTTAAATCCCAAACCTGGCCTATTTTTCTGCAATTACTTCAGTCCAGCCCCCTGATCCAAACTCTGCTGAACTTTGGGAGTATTTGGATGTGGTTCCAGAGTCTGTAGTTTGAATCCAGCTAAATCTAGGAGGACAGATTTGTAAAACAGATGTTTTCCCACTGGAAGTATGTGCATGAGCCCTATTAGTAAAACAAAAGGGTTTGTCCTGCAAAACATGTCTGAAACATTCCCTAATGTGCTCAGCAAACAGAAGAGGAAAGTTTATTCTCCGGGCAGCAAGTTAATGTCTCACTTGGAGTCAGTTTGAAATGCTTCCAGTATGGCTGGCATCTGTCACCATGTTGAAACAAAAACAGGGGCTTTGAGGAGTGTTGTAGAAATATGTTATGTCCTGTTTGACTTGAGGGAATGTTTAGGACCAAATGAAGTATTGAGTGGTTGTTCTCTCATCCAAAAGGTGAAATCCAAGCCATACTGAAATTTGTGGAATAAATCTCATTAATTTCAGTAGGGTTAGAATTTTATGCCAAGTCTTTAACATTGCAACAGGACTTATCTATTTCATTTTTCAGAAGATCTGGAAAATACACATGCATACACACTGGACAGTGTTTCTTGAAGAAGACAACATTATACACCTGTTATAGCCAAAAGCTGTATGGTACAAAACGTATTTGCTGAAACTAAGGAAAAGAGTCATCACCACAATTGTGGTCTTTGCTGATGGAAAGGCACTACTACTTTGAGTTTCTGACAGTTGCTTGAATGTCAAAGAACAATTTAATATTACCAGTGCAGATATTTTAATCTGTGTTTAGCTTCCTTTATTTTTTTTTTGTGGCCCAAACCCAAGTAATTACGTATCTAAATGTGATCCTTCATTTACTTTGGCAATGAATCTTCATCTGTCATCATTTTAATCTATCTACTGAGAGAAACGATAGACACTGCCATACCTGGGAAAGAAAGAATGCTATCTCGGATTTCTCTGTGCTAGAAGTATTTCAACAGATGCTGCTTTTTTGTCATGCCTTAGAACAGCCTCTTTATCTGAACTCTGAATACTGCTGTTTGTCTCATAAATATTTTCTAGTATTTAACCACTGTGTATTTGACTTTCTGAATGACAGACTGTAATTCTTCTTGAGCCGTAGTAGCCTATCAAGTTGACGTCTATTTCAATTTTACACTGTGTTTCCTTTATCATTCCTTTAATGATTTGTGTGTTTACAGTCTGAAGTATTCAATGCATTGAAGAAAACAATCATTTTGAAGTTAGATGAAATAACTTAAAAATCCTTCAAATTATAGCAACAGATGCTCTAAACCATGTTACCACTAAAGGGCTCTGCACTGGGCATGAGAAAAGAAACAGAAGCAATATCACAACAAAGGACAGTCCCCACAGTAAACCTTCTAGCAGCCAATACAAAACGGATGAGGGAAAACAGAGATGAAAATGTTAAAAGGAGTTGCCTATTGTTACCCCGTGGTTTTACCATAAAATGAGGGCCACAATCCGGACCATTATTTTGAGTACCTTTCCCCTATTTGTTGAACAAGGATTTCCTTGTGACAGGTGGATATTAAATTCCTTTCCAGTTCTATCCAAGTAGACAAGCTCTCTTCTTATTCATTCTTGAAGTGGGAAATCTGAGCTACTAGGAGGCGAAGACATGTGGATGAGATTAATATTGAGAAAGGTCAGAGTCTTTTTAATAAGAAATTTAAGTCCCATCCATATGCTGAGTCCTGCTCAATGTATTCCCTTTTCAACTATGCTGTAGAGCATGGAGAAGCTGTCAGTCATGGAGCAACCCTGAACATCCCGGTATTCAATTTTGAAGGCACAGTACATGCACACCATGCAAAAAAGTTTAACATAGTCCCTGGTTTTTCCATCTGAATGAGCAACAGGAAAAAAAAAAAGGGCTATCTTGGCAGTCTTAACTTTTACATTAACATGTAATATTGGCTATATACACAGGCAGCTGCCTGAATACTATTTAAGCTGGGTGCTGAACTAGGTGCATGCACTGACAGGCAGTAGTTAAGCTGTTCTTATCTTTTTCTTCATGTCATTGATAATGATATTCTAATTCTTTTCAAACCGTGTTCCTTTGGCTATGTTTTGATAGCATGGTTGTTATTCCAGTGGTCTATGCCATCCTGTGACAGTGTCATTTCTGCCAGAGGATTTTCCATTAAATTTTGGTTTTGAGTACCTTTAGGTATTTTCTAAGAATCATTACTGCTCTAAACCACAAGGCTGTACTTAAGCACAGCGGTGTAAATCAGTGTAGTTTTTTTGGAAGTTCATGAGAATGTTTGCAGTTTATAGCACCTGGAAATTTGCTTTGCCACTACTTGACATATGAGATTTGTTGATGTTGTTGTTGTTGTTGTTGTTGAAAACACAGTTTTTATTTTAGGAGAAATGAAGGAACATTTCCAAATGTTCTACAAGATAATAACTGATCTAAATTTGAAAGCATTTTTTTTAATCTACAGTAACATATAGCAAATTTTGAAATTCTTGCCTTGTTCAAAAAATTTACAGTATTCTTGTCAAATTTATATACCAGGCAAATCTATTGTAAATTGTGGATGACAAAAGGGGCCTAGTTTATGCTGCTATGTCTTGAAGACTGGACTACAGGAATCAAGGTTCAGACTTTGATAATGTTTCGTATATACTATCTTCCTTTTCAACTTTCAGTGGGAAGACACTTGCAGTAAGACAATATGATATGTAAGAAAATGAAAATCTATTTCAAAAGCAGTTACTAGGTTTAAAAAAAAAATAAACCACCAAGAAAAAAAACCACCTCACCTCCAAAAACCAACAAAAGCCCCCAAACTTGTCCTTCAAACTTTATACTTTGCTAAAGAAAATGCCATTTTTAAAACTCCACAGGCAATTTACCAAGAAAATTATTGTTTTTCCAATATGTCATTTGCAGACAACTACTGGTCAAACAAAATTATATGAAAAAAATTAAAAATCTATAAATTGATTAGCTCCATCCAAAAAGCTTGATGTGAACGAAATGAGATACTTCTATACTTTGGAGAAGTCATGTAAAATGTGAAGATTTTTCCCATTTTTTTGAGGTGTTCAGCCTAAAGAATTGCAATTTCTACAAGTTTGGCTGAAAATCAATCTTCCTTAGGTGCTTTGTTAACTGCAATTATCCTTGCATCTTTGAGGCTAGAGGAGCAGGGAGTAAAGAATAGAGCAGGATGGGACAGAGATTGGACAAAGGTCTATAAGGATGATTTTGGATAATTTAGATGTTTGGGAGACAGAAATGCGGAGAGCCATGGGAGGGAACAGCCTGAAGCTTTTGAACTGCATTTCCTCTCAGATTTGGAAAACCACATCAGGTTTATGAGTTGCAACATTACTTCCATCTGTGAAGCAAGTAATTGTGAAATATAGTGTCAAACTAAGTCTTCCATCCACTGCCAAGGGCAGATTACTGAAGATAACAGCTTCCTTCTTCCCATTGCTATTGCTTACTCTTTTTAACAAGTAGAAGACAATGTGACAGAGGCAAAGATTGAGGTCTCATTGTGCTTCCCCTTGATGCAGTTTTATATATTAGTTTTTAACATATTGCTCTTCTCTATTTTATTTATGTTACATGATCATATAGTTAGAAGCCTGGGAAAACAGCCTTCAATTTGTCAATGCAATTTGAATTTGGGTCCCTTTACAGGTTCATGTTGCTTATGCACTTGGCCATGAGTTTTCTTACATTGGTTCAGCATCATTCAGTAGGACTGAGAAAACCTACTCAAGGAAGAAGTCGACACTGACTAGTAAATAAAGATATTACTTGCACATTTGTGCCTCTCTGATAGCAGGATTTGGACAGTGTGCAATGGGTAAGGTAAGATGAGAGGAGGGGATTGCATGATTTTGTGGCAAAGGCAGCATAATCCTTGCCATCAAAATGCAATTCTACCCTTTGTAGCAGCATTTAATTTCTGGATAATTCTGGGAAATCCTTGGACATAAACACACATTTGGGCAGCTGTTCTTCTGTGTCCCACTGTAGTGTCAGTTTCAGGCACCCAGTGGCAGCTCAGTATGTTTAATACTTACAGTAGAATTTTAAATTTTCTGAAGTTGTCAATACACAGAACAATACAACAATACAACAATACAACAAGCAAAGGAACCTGAAAAATTGGATCTTAGATTTTTCAGCTGAGAAATGAAGACTTCCTCTAAACTCATGTATATGCCTTAGCTCTTTATATATTCCATAGGGAAAATGCTATGCTCTCCTTCCATAAAAAAGTTTGATAGACCATTAGTAGTTGGGAATAAAAAAAACCCAACCAAACATTAAAACGCTGGGCATCAATGAGGAAATTTATATCTATGCAGAACAACACCAATATTCTGTCTCTGCTCTGAGGTTAGTCTATGAGGCACAATGGAACGAATATTGATTCCCATTCTGGAAGTGTTTTCTTTCCTGTAGCCTGGGTAAGGCAGGGAGCATAAAGAAAATACAGTGTGACTGAGTGGTAAAATACCCACAACTCAGATAAATATCCACAGACTTGACTTTGTGGTCAAAATTTTCTACAGCACTTGATATTTTGGAACAGTAAAGGTCTAGACAATTTCTTCTGAGTTGCCTATAACCCTGTGTAAGATGTTTTGCCTGTAAGATGGTTTTAAAAGCTATTAGTTGAGAGATTAACATTTAATAAGCCCTCTGTAAGTAGGTCTTTAAGGTGACAAGATGTGTGAGAATATCTCCTGAATTTTGTTCAACAAACCCTTCCATTCCAAGGGATTTCTCAGGCCCAAGAAGAGTATTTAACAGCTTTTGGTCTCAAAACACAGGCAGTGCTGCATACATTATAGAATTACAATGTGCTGAAGGCAGCTTTGGCATCATTCATCCAAATGGTCAAAAGTCACTTCCAAGTCTCTTTTCTCATTTCCAGGTTCAGAAAAGTTCATCCCATGGGAATGAATTTCCTGACCTTTTTTTGCTGTGAATAGCTAGCACACCCACTCAAAGCCACATCTAGCCAATCGATGATGATGTAGAACCTCCTGAAACAATCCATACAATCTTAAAATAGTAGTCTTTATTTATACAGAAAACAGAAATGACATACAGTTTTTCCTTTCCTTTCTTTTCTCAAGATAAGCTGAATATCTTCTGTGAGTTTTGCACTTCAGCTACTTTTAGAATCCCAGGCTGGATCTCTTGACCCGTGCATCTGAAACCCACTCTAGCTGGGTTTTCCAAGCCAGCACTTCATTAATTACTATTTCAGGGAGTTGAGGTTTCTGAAAACTGAAAGAAACACTATCCAAATAAAAGCAGTGATTACTTTCAGTGTTAAGTTTTATTGTAAAAGTATATAAGGCTTGTTACTGCTGCACTCTGCCTGGATAAAAGTCTTCCTTTAAGACAGTGCTTTGTAATTTATGTCTCAGCCTCCATAATGTTAGTGAGATATTAATATATGCATGAAGAGCAGCAGTCAATGTAATTAAAGTGGCAAAGTGATAAATGCATAGCCATTTTGCCTGGTAATATTGTGTATTTAACAGGTTTATTTGTTCAACAGTTCTTACTTTAATTATATTTTGCCATTTGGGAATTTCAGGCATATAACAATCATAGCTCCTCCATGAATATTATTCTTAAAATAAGTGTTCATGCATTATTAAAAATGCACATGTGTTTGCTCATTTATTCATTTACAGTGATTTTTTTCGTCTTTTTAAAAAACACTGAATTTTTTATTTTTCCAACAAACTTGGAAAGAAAAAACAACTCATCTGTTACAAGAAAAGATACAAGGCAGATTTCTTGCTGTGGGTGAGCTCTAATTAGGACTTATGCCATATTTTATGACAGAGAATCTAGAGGTAGATGCCACTTGTTTTGAAGGGATGGCCCCAGAACTTTCCACGGATCCTGTGAATGTACAAAAACAGTGAAAGAATATAAACAAGGAATTTGTATAACAATGGCCAGACACAAAGGAATAGTGTCAGGAATAGAAATTAATGTTGGTGTTATTTGGTTGGGTCTCAACCCAACCAAATAACACCAACATGATATTTGCGTATTTAGACAAGGCAAATTTTGGGTTAAACCTACCTGGGATGCAATTCATCTAGCACAAAGAGACCTATAAGACAGACTGCACAAACTGGAGTACACTTTTATCCCTTTGTGCTCAGTACTTGAATATGGTCTGGTTCTTGAGGAACACACAGAAATACCCATTTACAGGTAACTTGTACAGTGGTTGGAGCACATGCACTGTTGAAATTAGAGACCAGACTAGATCCTCAGTTGATGTAAGTTGATATAGCTCAACAAAGCAATTAAACTTGCATTAGTAAGATCTCATTATGACTGTGACCTTTTTAGAGTGAGATTTTGTGATTTTTGTCATAAGTCTCACAGTCTGCTTTCTAAATCTCTCTCCTTGAATGATGGGATTTCAAAGAAGTTGTAGCCTTTTCTCAGGATACTGGAAGTCCATATTCTAGCCTTGATAGTAAAGAAGCTTCAAAACACATATCCTAATGGTTTAAAGTAGCGAGGAGAGAAACAGGAATAACACTGCAGCCCAAAAAAGTGCTACTATTTTTAAATAAACGTTCTTATTTTTTCATTCTTACTATGCTTGTTGTTTTTGAATGGTAATGGCTGGAGATAGAGTGCCCCTGACTTTTCCAGAGAGATGGTAGCTTCAGTGCTTGGGACAGCTCTTTCAAGCCCAGCAGATGAGTTTCAGAATGTTTCCTCCCTGAAATATGATGGATGGGAAGGTAACAAACTTCAGATTGATGGTGATGAGGTCTTGTTTGCTGGAGCACAAAAGCTTCGTGAACAGTCCACTCCAGCTCTAATTAAAAAAACATTACAGCTCCAACAGTTGCTGGCCATGAATTATTCTGAAAATGTTTAACCTGCAGATAAGAAACCACTATCAACCTGTCACATTTCCCCCACTAACGAGTTCAGCATCAGTTTAAAAGGAAGTGCAATTCACGAAGCAATGGTTCTGTGTCATAAATTATAGGTATCCGGCACACAAGGACAGAAACAGTAAAATAGCAAGGGACTCTTTGCTATACACTGACAGTGACAGAAAAACAACACTCCATGGGGTTTAATCTACCATGGCTTGTTTATTCCCTTTCACATCCATGCCAGTTCTGAAACACGTGATGCTGTATTCCACTGCTACCTGCAATTAGCACAAGTATTTATTTAAAGCTTTAGGGGAGAGAAAGAAGTTGTCTCATATAAAACACTGGACTCTCTAATCACTTAGGCAGGGGAAAATGGTGTTGTCACTAAATCCTTCCTCTCTTTTGTTTCCTTGTTTGTGCATATGTGTGCATGTGTTACTTTGGATGAGTTTCTTTTTTTGTCTTTAATGAAGTACACAATCCATTTCTGAATCAAAATCTTATAAAAACATCTGGTGATTAAAAAAATCATGGTGTACACATTCAGGAAAAAAAGAAACTGTATAAAACACCTGTGATAGTACCTTCATGAAACACCTAATGAAATGAAGAAGAGCTTTACACAAAAAATTAAAAACAGAGGGATGCTTTCCCAAATAGTAACAGCTATATAAAGTGCATTAATCATGTTTGCTCATATGAATGAGTGTGGTATGATAGCAGGAACTAGGAGAATATTCCTAAAATCCTTCCCTATCCTGTCATTTTTCTTGGGCTTGTCTGTCACGTCTCTCTCTTCCCTCTTTCGAAAACTAGGTAAGCAGAAAACATGTTTATCTTTAGCATGATAGTATTTAACACCTTATGGAGGCAGACTATGATATCTGTCTTGTAAATTTGTGAAAAAGGATGAGGGGAAGAAGCCCACCCTGTGAGAGAAATGGCTGCAAGCAGGTTGAGAAGCTGTGAGTGCACAGAGAAAAGACCACAGAAGAAGGGGGGAAACATGTCAGTGGATACAAAGAAATGCTGAGGAATGAGAAGGCAGTTGTATTATCATGTTTCAGGAAGGAGAGGAAGAAACTGTAACCTGGCATCTCTTTCCTGTATGATACAGGTCTTCCTCACTCAGCAGTGGGCTAAAAAAGTTTTTTAATTCTAACCCTTAACTCCTTCAACTAAACTTTTTGTTTTGTACTCAAACTTAAAAAAACCAAACACAATCAACAACAACAGCAAAAAAGTACAAACCCTAAAAATCGCTCTTGTGTTTTAATGAGTAGAGCCACAGCAACACATCTTCATTCACTCAGATTGGACTCTTGTTCCCTCCTGCTTTACCTCTGACTGGAATCTGAACAGAAAAAACAGCTATTTACATCCTTGTGCTTTGAAACATTATGAGGCCTTGCTCTGGTTGCAGGCATTTGCCACAAGGTCATTAGAGCTTGGTCTTTGTACAAAGACTCAAGGTATGAGGAATCACAGAATGAAGGCTTTGGAGTGCTTATCTGTTCATCACGTGTTTCCAGATCTTTGGCAGGTAACCCAGATTCTCCAGCTCTCATAACCAGTGGCACAGAACAAAATTCCTTAAAACCAAAAAGCTGGAGGGATTGCTATGGAGATTGGGTCTTGGAAACTGTTCCTTGTGGCTTGGAGAAACAGGAGGTATGCATTAGGTGCAGAGATTTAAACTTTGTCAGCAAAATCAAAAGCCTGAATACTGCTGCAGTAATCCTGCTTAAATTTGCTACAACTTCAGGATATGTTTGGATGGATTCATGATGTTCAAAATGTTTCTTTCAGGCAGACATTGAAATCTTTTAGGGAAAAACAATTTATATTATCAACAAATCGTTAAACATACACAATATTTTGTAAATTGCTCTTTTAGATTTTTTGTAAAGAAGGAAAAACTATTTTGTTTCATACTGTTTATTTTTCTGTCTTTGAGACAATTATAATGTACAGAACTAAGACTAGAACTGGATACACTGTCATGTACTGGTAGAGCAGCTGTTTGACATTGGTATTTTTTGGTACACTAAGGGACACCATACTATGAATATTTTAAGCCTTTCAGTTCCATAGCACTTGAATTGCAACTAACTTGTGCTTTCACTATTCAGGCCTTTAAACTGCTTTCTAAGCCTTATTCCAGTTTATCTTACTGTTCTCATTTTTGGCTTTCCTCTTTGATTTTTCTCTGGCACTTTACTGGGCAGATTCTGCCACTGAAGAGTGCATTTGTCTCCACAGAAAGGAGTTAATCAACATCCCCAAAACAGTGTGAAGGCATATCATACAAACAAGAGTACAGTGCCTAAGGTTGCCAGAAGAGGGTCAGCAAAGGGCTGTTGCCACAGCCCTGTTAGATCACAAAATCTGCAGGCATCACTGAGCAAAAAGCATCCTGCTTTGCTTCTTACTGGCCTTGTCAGTTAACCAAGGAAATGAACAGCTTCTCTTAAGGAATATATCTGCAGCAACACCCAGTTCTTTCCTACTTCCTTGAGCTTCCTTTTCATCTCAGTGACAATTTGCCTGCCTCAGGTAAGTTGGTAAACACCTCCTTCTTCCAGGGCTGATAAAGACTCTGCCTTCCACGTCCCTTCAGCGGTGTCTGGACTGTCCATGCTTGACGGTGACATGAAACTGTTGAAACGCTTGTACCGTGGATGCACCCATGTCAGCAAAGACATGCTGTACCCTCACAGGGGAACTGCCTGCCCACTGGAGTCAAACAATCTCCTCTGCTGAAAGGAAAATCTGTACCTCTAAATACTGACCTGAATTTAGGTCTGCTGAAACTTTACGGGCTTCCCAAGCCTTACATGTGGGTTATGCGGCAGTTTGACTGCATCTGGGTGTTACTGTGGTGATAGATGGACACGTGCCCTCTCAAACTGTCAATGTTTCCACAAAGATTAAAGATGTCTTCCTGTCTATCCACCTTCCTAGCCAAATACGTGATATTTCTTCTGAGGTTTTGTTCCTGTTTAGCAAGGATTTCTCTCCTGCATCTTGACCCAGGGAAGAAAACGAAGGAGGCTGGCCAAAGAGGTCTACCAGCTGATAATCCTGAGGCAAAAAAAGTAAGCAAACTTCTTAAGTCAGGAGATAATGTGGCAGCACATCTCAAATAATTGTTTTGCATTTTGGCCAAAATATTTCTTTTTTTTTTTTTGAAATGTCTGAGTCTATCAGCCCCCAGTAGAAAAACAAAGCAAATAACAAAACACCAAATGGACAGACCAAATAGCTGAAAACCACAGAGAGAATATCTACTTCTAGGTACAATTTCAACATGTTGAAGCCTGACATGTTTGTTGATGGGTTTATGAATGTTCTTGACCATTTGAAGAACCAGTAGATGGTGCTTAAGAATGTGCTGCACAGTTTCTTAACATTTTAGCATTCATAACTCTTATGCTAATTCAGGTTCCCTGGGAGTAGTTTATCTGGGACTGTTTTAACAATATTTTTATACTAAGGGAATTGGCCTCCTAAGCAGAAACTCTCCTGCACAGAAACTGTATATAACACTTCAGTGCCTTATTTGTAGTAACTAAATCTCATAATATTACTATGATGTGGCTTAAAGGTCTTATCCTTTATGTGATCCTTTATGGATCACCTAAATAGCAGATTTTCTATGACTTGCTCAATCTTACACTGAAAATCCACAAAACTGCCAGGAGTGGATACTTGAATTTGTTTGAATTTTGTTGCTTGTCTAATCCTCAAAATCCACAAATACTTATGTGCTTCTGTAACACCTCAAGGAGAAACATATTTAATTTTATGCTATACATTTGTCAAGTCATGGAAGGAATACAGATGAGACAGGTATTTAGAAATAAGAGTATTCCTTCCTTCTTTATCAATTAGTGAATCAAGAATGTATTATACATATCAGACAGAGAAATAATTACAGGATTTTTTCTTTTAAATCTGAAAGCACACATTCACTATGGCTGAAGACTGTCCTCCTGTATCAAGGATGAAAACTACAGTATTAAAGAATTTCAAGGCAAACAGCATTGTCTTAATGCATACCTCAAGCAAAATTTGCTGGATATGAGTAAGAGCTCCTATCATTTTTATTCACTTTATGTGAGTGGCTTTCTCTACATGACTTCTGCATATGACAGTCTGTGGAAGGGGGGAAAATGTCATTGTATATTCAGTTGTGACTTCATGTATATTCAGTTGTGACTTCATGCATATTCAGTATTTATGGTGGCACTGCTTGAGCAAACCTGTGATTAATGATCAGTGCCATCCATCTTTCCATAAAAAAGGCTTCCTCAGTGGCAGAAATGCAATGGTGCAAATCTCAGATAACATAAAACTGAGGCCTGGTCTGTTTTTGTTTTTTTTTTTTTTTTACTTTTATGTTACTTGTCTCATGCAATAGCTCCAGTCACTATCAAAAAAGTTTAGTTTTAGATGTTGTGTAGGAAATATTCACTTCAGGCTTTCCTAGGTAATGCTTTACATCTTATTTCAAGGTATTGCAGGTCTCTTTTGAAATCTTCCTATTTTCTGAAGTTTGGGCACAGTGTTTTATCCCCATCCACCTTCCTGTTTATAGCTCCATAACTATTCCTTTAAGTGTGGGATGAAGCTATTTGATGAATGGGATGGGCTCTGGCACATGATAAAATGCAAATAAATATAGTTACACTTGGAACACATAGTTGATGGGGTTCTCATAACTGTTGCTGTAGTAAATAATATTACAAATATTGTGTTTTCAGACATTTAGGCTTTGTCTAATCTCCTTTGATTTAAAGTACATTGAGGCTTCCTTTACTCTGTAGCATTACCTAGTCTTTCAAAAAAGTTGAATCAAACATAATTTAATCATAGCAGACTTAGAAGCCTTAATTGATGATTTCAAATCTAGAGAACATCAGTGAATTAGGAAGTAGTAAATTTACTCTGGGCATAACTTTGAATATGGGATTTTACTTGTTTTTACTGGAATAGAGAAGCTTTGTCAAATTTTGCCACAAATACTTCTCCATTCGGTCTGCAAGCTTTCAAAATTTTCCAACCTAAATATATCAAAAGTGCATTAGCAACTTCAAAGGAAGCCCTGTCTCTGTAACTGTTTAGGAACTAAGGCAATGCCCATCACCAAAATACCAATGTTTTTAAAAGGAAAAATAATGTCTTTTTCTTCTTCCTACCCCGCACATGTTCACTAGCCATGTATGAGTCCTGCTGACAAAGAATCAAAATATTAACTTTGTCTTTACACCTAAATATGAAGATGCACGTGGACAATTTTTTCCTTGACATGCCAGAATCTAGGCCAGTTCCCCATCAAACAATGTCTCAGGAAGTTGGATCTGGTCATCTGCAGGCTGTACTATCAGGACAGACATGTCACAGGTTACTGGGGTTATTTGTACTTGTGCAAAAGGGTGGAAAATAATCCTCACATCAACTCAAAATGACATCATGCTCCTTCTCTTCTTCTCAGGAATTTTTCACAAAAAATTGCCGTCATAAAATGTGATTTGAGGAGTCCAAAATGCATTGTCTGAGGCTCTTCTTTTAAATCAAAGCATGCCTTCCACAGTGCATGCCTAACATGATTAGCTCCTGGATGTTTGTCCTCAGTTTCCCATTTGTACATCAGACTTACAGGGGCTGTGTTTGGGCTGAAATTCAGGGAACCTAGAAGCAATAACTCTAAACTGAATGCATCCGTGCCACTTCACACCCAGAGTAAAAACCCTTTTTAGTGGTGTGCTTACCAGTGTCTGGGATTCAAGTCCCTTCTAAGGACACCAGCAGGCTTCGGAAATTAAGTTTCAATTTGGGTAGAAATCTGTTAGTGTTTTAAAAATAAAAATTTTCCTGAAATTTGAGTTTTATTGTTGGATAGATTTCTAACTTCTTTAATTCCAAACATCCCTCAACCTCCAATTGCAATGACAATTTTTACTAGGTCCCTAAATTTGTCTGTAAACAGCAAAGCTGTAGATGTTCTAGCATCTAAACTAGGTGTTTATGGGATCCTGTGTCTCATTCCTGTAGTACCCTGGGCACCTGGATGCAAGTCCTCTGTCTATCTATCTAATATTAGTATTGGCTCCATACTGCCAGTGTGAACCCAAATGTAAAGCAAACTCCCTCTGGCTAAGCCATTAAATGCTGTGCCAAGTGTATCTCATCTGGAAGTGGCTTTTTCCATATCTTCCCAATCTCATATGAGTTGTTTTCCCTTCCAAAGGTTGTGAAATATCTGGGTCAGCAGGTATAATAGAAAGGCAAGTGGAAAAAGAAATCTATTTTTGCGACTCCTGAGCCCCATTTCCAACAATTTATTGAAATAAGATGTCATGCATATGTATAATTGATTTCAGATGTGTGATAAAGTTGCCAGAGATATACTCAGCAGAAATAACTGTAATTTTTTCAGATGTGCTCTTTTCCCATCAGCTTGTCCTCCAGAACAAAAATTCAGCCCGGAATGAAGTGTATTCATACTGCCGGGCACCTGCTGCTGCTGTGTCTACCATCTCTCAGCTGGGAGAGGAGGGAAGGTTTGATGCAATCATGGCATCTGCTATAACTGGACTTGCTCACTTTGCACCTTAACGTTTTTGCAATTCTGA
The DNA here is from genome assembly GCA_013398275.1 of Promerops cafer. NCBI lineage: Eukaryota > Metazoa > Chordata > Aves > Passeriformes > Nectariniidae > Promerops > Promerops cafer. Next base: position 1,364,816 of record VZSE01003223.1, on the reverse strand, counting down.
TTTCTTTTGTAATCGTTGTTTTAGCCCTGTTCTTTCTCTGATATTGAACTCTCGTGACACTGCTTCAGGAGCAGCAAACAACATGCTATAGTGAGAGGAAAGACTCTTTCTCAGTGCTTTTAGCAATGTGACCTTAAGTATTGATTTATAGCCTGCTGCAGTGCTCTAGTGCAAAAGGGAACTGTGGTAATTAAGTTAGTATCTGCGCTTTCTAAAATAGTGCTGAGCTGCAACAAAAAGGGACCCTTTATTTTTCCTCTGTCTCTCAGTGAATGCAGATGCAGGCACTGCCCTTTGACCCTGCTCAGCTTTCCCCAGCTGCAGATTATTTTTCTCTCTCCGTGCCTTTAGGTGCTGATGGACAGAGTAGAACCCATTAATTCTTGTGTCTGACTTTCTTTTTAGTGCAGGCAAAGGAGCAAGTCTCTACACTTGTACCTGACTTTTAAAACATTTTTTGTCCTTACGGGGGTAAAAAAAGAGCAGTGGCTAAGGAAATATAGGAAGAATTAGAAAATTCAGCGGAGTGGGTGGTCACAAAGTGGCTCAAACTAGAAAGCAAAACCTTTTACATGAAAATTCCCACTTCTCAGCATGACACATTATTCTGAAACTCATGTATAAGGTAACAGGGTAAACTCAATGAGAAATCTCTTTTGTATTCCATTACAGTCATTAGAGAAATAGGCCACAAAAGGTAATGGCAATAAAACTGAATACTTTGCAGTGAGCATGTAAATTACATGTTAATGTATGCAAATTAGAACACCATGTTCAATGTCCATAAAACTACAAAACACAGCTAATTAATGGTAGGTAAGATGCTTCATTTTATATTCACAGAGTTACAGGGGAGGTAGTATATTTTTATAATTGTGGAACATTGGCCTTGGGGAACACATCAAACATTCAGTTTCCCTCCTCTGGCAAATTCACCCAGCACACTGGAAGTAATTGCCTTTCTGCTTCCTCACCCAAGGTCTTTCTCTGAGACCAGTCTCCAAAATTAGAAGTAAAAAAAACCCGAAAAGATTCCCAGTTTTACAATTACTTTCTTGTGGAACTAGTTCTTGTTAGTGCTAATATTGTCTCTGTTCAGCAAAATACCTGAACACATTTGGTACCCTTGGCATATCTGAATGGATTCTGTAACTGAATCCCCAAATGGATATAGGCTTCATAAAGCCCAGCTTTTTAGGCAATCTGTTGCCAGAAGAATTCACAGTTCAAGTTCCCAGTACAATGTGAAAACAGAGCACCTGAGAACAGATTTACAAAAAGTGACTCATCCAGGAAAAGAGGTGAAGGGAGCACGGGGGTCAAGCCCCATTGCTGGAAGACACCAACAGCTCCAACGATGCAAACTTGTCTGCCCACATTCTTGAATTCTGCATGGGAAACAGCTCTGGTTTTAAAGCCATACCTCTCCTGTGCCTGAAATTAATACCTCCATCTTTTCGACTATCCAACCGACAAAGGGAAGAGGCCCAGGTCAAGATGGAACAAAGCCCTCTTTAAAGGCATGTGTAGGTACGTGGGTGCCTATGTCCATGTCAGTGTGCAGCCTGGGAGAGCACTGCAATACGAGTTGAGTGAAAAAAATGAATATTTGAGGGTACACATAAACATCAATATGAGCAATACATATCAGTGAAAGGTCTTCTGAGTTCCCTTTTGCTGTAAAAGTGCTTGCACTCTAATTTGGATCATAGAACCATAGGATCACAGAATGGTTTGTAATGGAAGGTATCCTAAAGATCATCTTGTTCCAACCCCCCTGCCATGGACAGGGACACCTTGCAGTATACCAGGTTGCTCAAAGCCCCATCCAGCCTGGCCTTGCACACTTCCAGGGCTGGGGCATCCACAGCTTCTTTGGGTGTCACTGTTCCAGTGCTTCACCATCCTTGCAGTCAAGAATTTCTTCCTAATCTAAATCTGCTCATTTTTAGTTTCAAGCCATTATCCAACATCCTGTCACTAGAAGGCCCTGTGGAAAGTCCTCTGCAGCTGTCTTGTAGCCCCCCTTAGGTACCTAATGATTCTATAAGGTCTCCTCAGAGCCTTCTCTTCTTTGGGCTGGACAGCCCCAAGTCTCTCAGCCTATCTTCATGGGGAAGGTGCTCCATCCCTCCAATCACATTTGTGGCCCTCCTTTGTACTCACCCTAACAGGTCAACCTCCTTCTTATGTAAGGGGCCCCAGAGCTGGATGCAGCACTCTGGGTGGTGGCCACAAGTGGAGTAGAGGGACCTGCTGGTCACAAGGGAGCTCTCTGGACATCTATCTGTGTGCCATGGGTCTGTGGCCACGCCACACTCCTCTACAGGTCCCTGGTGAGAAGCTCTGTTGAGCCCATGCAAAGGCAGATCAGCTTAGCTGCTTTGCAGAGCTTCGTGCACAATCTGAGTTGGTGGGCAGCTTCCCAGACACAGTACCTGTGTCCCTGTACCAGAGCAGCTCCAGGATGGCTGCTCCTCCTGGCTGCCACTCCACCACACTGGCTGCTTCTCTCTGCAGAGGTCCAGTGAAGCAGAGGAATGACCAGTTTGGAAAGAAATCCCAGTTACGTGTCACAGATGAAGAGCGGATGTGTTTTGTGCAGGGTCTTATTTAATAGGCACTGAGTTGAGTGATGGTGATGAATGTAATATGTCTTAGGTACCCGAGACAGAGGTTATAATTTGCCAAATACTTTTCATGAGCCAGCAGTTCTCCTTCTGGAAAGCTGTTCAGTTTCAAACAAAACATTTATCTTATGTGCATGTATGTGTGGGTATATATATATATATATATA